>APFE031375315.1:0-10121 GCA_000404065.3 Pinus taeda
AATTGCCCTAAGTGGTGGCTCTAGTAACCTCTTAGATCACCCCTGTGTTTTACATACATTGATCTTTACTTACTCAGCCTAAACACCTGAACTAGATTGCAAACTGTGAGTGAAATCTTATTCAAAGTCTCGCATTGCTACCATCGCACCCTGCCTTCAAGGCAACCTGTATGCATTACACTTCCCGAATAGAGTAGGTACGTTGCATACTGAGTTCACTGTGTAACAGGTGCGACGGTCAGGGAGGATTGACTTTACCCTCCGACTGTGGATTTTTCTCACTGTTTTCAATCTTATTCAAGAATTTGATGTTTGTAGTCAGTGTACTTATGTGAAAACCCTCTTCTCTTGCATTATTCTGCCTCCTTAGTGCAAAGAACTATAAATGTTCTTTATGTATTGTGCGTCGTTTTAGTTCTCTTTTGCGAAAAGTAACATAGTCAAACTATTGTCTCTAGATCTGAAAGTGTCGTAGCTGTCGTTTTCAGTTTTATAAAGGGTTAGAGTTTAGTTAGATCTCTCATAAAATACAATTTTTCTCCTTATTTCTAATTTCTCGAGATCATATAAGATACATCGGAAAAGGTATATGTAATAAAGAAAATAATTTTTGCTCTATTTGTGATTTGTCGAAATTGCATAGAGCACATGGAAAATAACATGGGTAGATTGGAAAGAGAAACGAAAATATGAATTCCATAGACAAAATGATTAAAATTGTCATTTTTAGATGATATACATTTGGATTAGGTGAAAAACGTTTAAACTATATACATTTGGATTAGACGAAAAAAGTTATATTTCGAGAAAAAACATCAAAAAAACACATTTTTGGATGAAATGGAAGATAGTATTAATTAAAAGCAGTGCTTTGATTGCAATAGAATAGTCTCTTTAGGTTAGAAATCTACAAAAATAGTATAGCTTTGAAATGTAGAAACACAGGAGAAAATTCTTACCAAATCAAATCGCCTCCCTGAAGCTTACGAGGAGGTCGGCAAAGCGAGCTAAGGTTTGCAATAGAATTTAAGCGTTGAGCACCATGGAGAGGTGAGATGGGGGGGAGGGGGGAGTTCCACTCCCTCCTATAGTCAAGTAGTCTCCGATCGATTCAAGAAACCTCAAGAGGCTGAAATCAGGATTTTAGGAGCAGGGAAACATGAGAACAGAGGTACACAAGGGCAGGAAAATGCGCAAGAATAAGTCGGAAAAGAAAAAAGAATAGATGGAGAAAATCAGAAAGTGGATACCAGAAATCGAACTGGACCATGGAAGCCTAGGGAAACTATCACACCCAGAGTGGTGTTAAGATCCAACGCTACAGGCGCATAGAGAACACATGGCGACTTATGTAGCCATTTGTAAATTCTTGGGGTTATGGCCAACAGAGAAGGCTTTATAGGCATGGATAAAGAATCATTGGAAACCTAAAGTGGATATAGATTTGCACCTTGGATCAAAGGATTTCTTCACTATTGTTTTTACAAACGTTGAGGATAAAGACAAGGTGTTGAAAGGAGGGCCCTACTTCTATGCCATCGCAGGCCTCTATATGCGACCTTGGGTTATGAATTTTGTCCCAGAGCATCAGACATTTACTTTGGTCCTGGTTTGGGTAAGGCTCTACTCCTTACTACTGGATTATTGGAAACTGAAATCATTAAAAGCAATACGAAATAAACTAGGGCACTTTGTTAAAATCTCGGAGGCCACGAGGACTGAAATGTATACCTCCTTTGCCTGAATTTGCGTAGAGATGGACCTCTCTGGAGCTCTACCGAAAGAATTTATGTTGGAAGTTTTTGATGAAGAATGGATACAAACGATGGACTATGAGCACATTCCTTTCAGATGTTGTAAGTGCCATGAACATGGACATCTATTTAGGGATTTCCCCTTAAACAAAATGGAAAGCAGAACTAAAGCCACCCCAGGGAAAGAAACTGAAAGCCTTAGCAAAGTGGGAAACAAACGTGAATTAGGGAGAAAGTACCAAAGCCAAATAAATGAGGAAAACCAACCAATTCCAAGTAGGTACAATGTACTAGAAGAAGAAGAGGAGCACGATAATGCAATTCAGACTCAGGAGACAAGCCCTGTGGAGAAGGAAAGGGAAGAGAATATGGAGGACACATAGGATAATAATAAAAAAATGGAGGATTTACTAAACCCAATGGAGCTCGATAGGGTCCAAGAGATGACCTCGAGTGAGGTGGGAACTGAAGATCATGAGCTACAAGAAATTCTTGATATGGAGCATCTAGATCTGGAAAAGTTCTTATAGCAGGGAACCACCAAAGCAATGGATTCACTACCACAAGAGAAGTTCAACAAAGTGGAACAAATGTTCCTATGGAGAACTCAGGAAAAATGTTTGGGAGTCAAAAGAAACCATGATAATTAGGATGACAGAGGGGTGAAAACAATGAAGGCATCAACGGGACTAGCTCCTAAGAACCCAGGAAGGAAAAGAGGTAGGAAAAAATAGAACGAGTTGCTGATAGAGTGTGGAAAAATCATGATTGGTTTAAGTAAGATAAAAGACCTAACTAGTTACTCATTTACAAATATTTCTTAATGAAGCTCAGAACATGGAATATTAGGGGTCTAGGGAGTAAAAGGAATCAAAGGAATCTTAACAATAGAATGAAAGAAGAAAATCTAGATATGATTTTTATCCAGGAAACAAAGTGTTCAATAGAAAAAATATGAGAAATTCACAGCAAATGGTTGAAAAAATATGAATATCTAGAAGTCAAAGTAGATAATATAGCAAGAGGAATTCTCACACTATGGAACCCTCAGAAAATAGGAATCTTGGATGTTGAAGAATCTAGGAACTACTTATCAGTGGTTATTCAACATTTGAGGGATAAGGAAGCTTATTTAATCACAAATGTTTATTGTCCATAGAATCCTGAAGACAAACTAAGACTTTTGACTTCACTAGAGGATTTAAGAGACAGACATTCAGGCATCCCCTGGATTTTGGGTGAGGACTTTAATATGATTACGTCACTGTTAGAAAAAAAAGGTGGAACCAGATCACTAGGTAGAGACTCCATAGCATTTCAGAATTTTATAAACAATATGAGGCTAGTAGACATAGAGACAACTAATGGAATATTTACTTGGAATAAAAAAGGGGGAGGAGAGTCTCAGGTAGCCTCAAAGCTAGACAGATATATTATCTCAGATGACTTTATCCTTTTATTGGCTCAGATCATTGGCCTATTCAACTTGAAGCGTCCTTATAGGAACTCCAAGAAATAGACCTTTCAGGTTTGAAAACATTTGGCTCACGCATTCGAACTTTATCAGGGATATTGAAAAATGGTGGATAGAGGATATGCATGTTTAGGGCACTAAAATGTTCCTCCTACATAAAAGATTGAAACATATCAAAAACAAGTTTAAAGATTGGAATAAGAATGAGTTTGGCAATATTTTTGAAGCAAAAAAAGTGGCAGAACAAAAACTACAAGAAATTAACTAGATCCTCATTACAGATGGATTCAACGGGGAAAGAAAGGAACAAGTTGAATACCATCAACAGGAATGGGAAGAATTATGCAAACAAGAGGAGATATTCTGTAAACAAAAATCAAGGGTACAATGGTTAAAAGAAGGAGAAAGGACAAGTTTTTTTCACAAATCTACCATGGATCATAGGTCTCATAGAAATATCTCAAAAATCAAAGACTCTCAAGGGAATCAACTCGATACCCACAAAGAAATAGAAGTTGAGCTGGTTAAACATTTCCAAGGAACAGCAGAGGAATCTCTCTTGGACAGATCATAGATCATCAGGGACTTTACAAGGCACATTCCTAAGCTTGTGACACGAGAAGACAATTACAATCTAAGCAGGCCTGTGAATGAAGAGGAGGTCAGCGAAGTCATCAAAGAAATGCAAAATGGGAAGGCACTAGATCCAGATGGTTTTAAAGTTGACTTCTTTAAAGCATGTTTGAAAATTATCAAGTAGGATATCCTCGATGTGGTGGAACACTCGAGAAAAGATAGAACTGTGTTGAAGGCACTAAATACCTCTTTCATATCCTTAATTCCAAAACAGGATAATGCTATGACACTAGATAGATTCATACCAATAGCATTATGCAATGTGGTGTATAAAATAATTTCCAAAATTATAGCCAATAGGCTTGAACCCCTTCTCCCAACCCTAGTATGTAAGGGACAAACTGGGTTTGTGGAAGGTAGACAAATTCTAAACAATATCATTCAAGCACACGAGGTGGTTCACTCACTCATAAGTAATAGGTAGGCAAGAATGATTATGTAACTTGACCTAGAAAAGGCTTATGATAAGATAACTTGGACTTATATAAGGAGAGTTCTTATAGCATATGGATTTGACCATAACTGGGTAAGATGGGTGATGGCACTTGTAACTACCTCTAGTTTTTCAATCTTGGTAAATGGATCACCATCCAAGCCCTTTAATCCGATGAGAGGTCTTAGACAAGGAGATCCTCTCTCACCCTTTCTTTTTATTCTCATGATGGAAGGGCTGGGCAAAGCTATCAAGCCTACCAAAGTAGAAGGTAAAATACAGGGTCTCAAAATCACCATGAACGAAGATGCTTTGACCCAGCAATAATTTGTGGATGATACTATGCTACAGGGAACTCCTATGGTTAGGGAAGCACTAGCCTACAAAAAAATCCTGAAAGACTTTGCAACGGATGTGGGCACAGAGGTAAGTCTTTCCAAAACAAAGATTTTCCTTTTCAATACTAACATTGCTATTCAGAGAAACATATCCAGAATTCTAGGCTTTCAAAGAGATATGCTACCTTCAAAATACCTGGGAGTTCTGCTAACTGACAAACTTCTGAGCAAAAGGGTTTGGGAGCCGGTGATTAATAAGCTACAGGAGAAATTATGGAAATGGAAAAGTAGGTATTTGAACCTAGCAGGACGACTTGTACTAACAAAATTTGTCTTACAAATGGTTCCCATCTTTATGTTTTCAGTCCTTCCAGCTCCTAAAGGAGTCATGCAACTAGGCAAAAATATCCAAAGAGATTTTCTTTGGGGCAAAGGGGAAGAGAAAAAAAATGGGCCTTGGTAGCTTGGGAGAAGATCTATAAACCTAAGTCACATGGAGGTTTGGGACGGGATGATCCTGAAGTGCTAAACAATGTTTTGGGGGAAAAACTTTGATGGAGATGGCTAAAAGACTCATCTTCCCCTTGGGCCCAGATTTGGAAATAGAAATATGCAAAAAATTGGGAAGACAGGGATCACATTAGAATGTCAGGGATCATCAAAGGCTCCCAAATCTGGAACAAAGCTTGGGAGAACAGAGACATTGTTCAGAAACATAGTTTCTAGGAAATTAGAGATGGAAATCTTGCATGGTTTTGGGAGGATAAGTGGCAATAGGAACCCAAATTGCTAAGAGAATAATTTGCAAACCTCAATAATGATACTGATAACAAAAGGTTACTCAAAGTAAATGAATTCTGGGACCAAGAAAAAAGTGAGGGAAAATGGAGGATATGGCAGAACTTGGAATACGGTGATGAATTCCCTTTAAAGGCATAGGCAGAAGCTCTATTAGCTATCCTAGAATAGAGAAAGATTCTGACATCAGCAAATTCAGACCAGCTGAGATGGGGCAATAACATGAAGGAAATTTTAACCTCAAAGAAGCTAAGCACATAGAAATTGGTCTTGACTTTCCAAACCATGATGGGGTATGGAAAAACCTATGGTAGAATCAAAGCCAGATGAAGATTCAACTGTTCATGTGGTTAGTTTAGAATAAGAAAATTCTAACCTAGGAAAACCCGAGGAAAAGAGGGGTAGCTGGTCCATGTAAATGCCAACTATGTGAATCACAAGAAGAAACTATGAATCGCCTTCTAAACCTCTGCCCACTCACATCCACATTTCTGAAGTGGATTGCCTCAATGTTTAAACAAATAGACAAATACATGGGCAGTATTACAAGCACCTTAAAGAAGTGGAGGGAAATTTTCTCAGATAATGAAATAGTCAACAAAGCTTGGGCTTTAGCTCCAAGCTTTCTAATCTAGGATGTCTAGAAAGAGCACAACAACAGAAAAAAATATTCAAAAACAGGAAGGGTTCTTCCCATTGCATCATGGAACAGATTTTAAGACAACTCAATGAGACGGTATGAACTCTCATTAAAAACCACCCTGAGAATCAACTGAAAGATACTGATGTGCAGACTCTAATGTAGTTGGGAATGCAGGGGCTCACCCCAAAGGGAAAAAACAAAATGTCAAATCATATAATTGCTGATACAGATTTCTGGCAACCCTCTTGCCCCCCCCGTAAGGTTTTCTGAAATGTAATATTGATGGGGCCTTAAAAGGAAACCTGGGCATGGATGGTTATGGAAGAGTGATAGGGGATGAAAAGGGTCGTATAATAATCATCTTTCATAGTAATTTGGGGAAAGCCAAAAACAATATGGCAGAGCTCATGGCCATGGGGTAATGTCTAGAAATTCTGAGGGACTCAAATCTTCAGAACATTATAATTGAAGCCGATTCTGAATTGATTATCAATTCGTTTAAGAGAATTTTCTATGGTTCAACTCCAGAAAAAGTTTCGAGACATTGGAGGCTTCTGCAAATCTATCAAAGGATTCAATCCCACTTTGAAAACATGATAACCTTGAGTTTCACTCATGTGCACTGAACTACCAACAAATTAGCAGACATCTTAGCTAATGAAGGCATTCGCTATGCTAAATGCAACAATAAATATAAATGGAGAGAGATCCCCCAGGGTGGATTGTGGGAAGATTGTCTTAGGTGAGTGGGCCCAGACCAGCAGCTGTATCAAAGCAGGGGATTCTATCAAAAGTAGTCTTGAGGTAATAGTTGATCGTTAGTCCACATGAATCAATAGTTCAGGTATAGAAACGAAAAGAATGGACGTTCGTTATGAAGGAATAAGTGCCTAGAAGCCTACAACCCCAAAGTTCACGGGTGGGTGTCCATTAACAACTCAGATATTTACCTGAATTTGAATCATGTTATAGAAAGCCTTTCCAGTGGCTATGCAGGGAGAATAGTTAAATTTCGAGAAAGTAGGAGAAATAACAACAATCGCAACAATTCCGCTTTGAAAATAGAAAGACAATTATGAAGGAAATCGGACCCAAAATTGACTCTAACAGTAGCTTTATCTAGCTTTGGGTTCGAAGGCAATTCTAAACAGTGAGAAAGTGACATAGATGGGCAGGAATCGCATGCATGATGAAGATTTCAGGCAGATTACATGCATGAGGGTTATCAAGCAAATCAAACCCAAATTTTTTATATAGTGGTCTCTATAGCCTCATCGGGTGTGATTCAAGAGTTAAAGGGAGGGCTTGTTATCGGCCTGATATTGTTAATGACCATCAGATCTCGGAGGGTAGATCGAATGGCCATGACTTATGATTTGTTGTGGTCACGTTGCCATGTTTTTGTGCGCCCTGGGCCCAGTGAGTGGGCCTTAGGCTTGGTTTCCTAGGCTTTCGGTGGCCCACTTCTCGTCTCTTATGTACTTTTTGTAATATGGTTGTACTTTTAATTTGAATAGAAGGTCTGACTATTAATTCAGCAAAAAAAAGAAATGTAGAAACACAAGCTTAAGATATCTATAAATATGGGAATAACTCTTCAAATAAGTTATGAGATCAGTTTGGGGAAAATTGAGTATTCAATACAATAAGAATATATTTGGTGCAATTATATCAAAGATCATAACACTACTATATTTATATTTTTTTTAATTCGTATAAGAGGGAAATAATATATAGCCCCAACCAACATAACCACTTAAAACGATTTTATTAATGCTAAAATAATGTATATAATAGAGTTTCTCACAATTGATCATCGAGAGTGACCTTCCATGCTATTGAGATAGAGATCATGGACCAATTGGGTTTTAAGTCATAGATAAATAGTCATTAGTATTGAGGATACTATGGCCATTAGATCACTCTATGTCTACAACTTGTGATGACCATCACATTATAGTAAATAAATGCGTATTTATTGAAGATATACTAAAGTGAGTTGAAGTTAACTAATTCCTAGGTGCTTAAATATCCTAATAATTTCCTCAGTTTATATAATCAAAGTACCCCATAGGATTTTCAATGCACTAAATCTATTTGTGCATACAAAAATGCATTTTAAACAATAGAAAAATTGCAGTTTCACTAAAAATTACATCACCACATGAAAAATTTTAAGAATGAAAATTTATCTTAAAGTTTAGAAACCTTGGAGAATCTTACAATGTTTAATATGCTATTTGTAGAATATTTTGTGATATTTCTCTAAAAATATTAAAATTTATAAATATTTTCCATAGTTTCTATAATTTTTTGGCAATTTTTTGGGCGAATGAATTTTAGAGAATTTGGAAATTAGTGAATCATTTTTTTAGAAGAAACATGGAAAATTAGCCCATTTGGAAACATTAGCCCCTAAAATTCTCCCTACATCATGCATTCTAGTAAAAAAATGCAAAAATGTAGGTTTAGACTTGTCAAGCCAAGTTTACATTTTGTATTTTTTTAAACAAAAAAGGAAAATAAATATGGATCTATCAAACATAAGAAAAATCAAATTATTAATGTATAATATTTTCTTTTACTTAATTCCATACCACATATTAATAAATTTACACATTAAGAAATTTAATTTATCTAGATTTTTATGAATAAACTTAAAATTAAATTTAAATGTTTAATTTTTTTCAATGTTTACCATATACATATTTTTATTTAAATATCTATATATTTTTTTATAATATTATTAAACCAAACGTCTTTGTCTTCTTCCCCTTGCATAGACACATCTTCTCCCATTTATGACTTTTGTTTATTACTAATAAATTATTAAATAATATAATAATATTTCAATAATACCATTCACCCAAAATAAAAATAAATCTAAACATAAAAATTTACCATTATGATAAATTTGTTTTTCTTAATAAAGTTATAAATAACATTAAATATTTCAATAATCAATTCACCAAAATAAAAATAAATCTAAACATTTTTATAATATATTTCATTATGAGATGATATTTTATATTAATAGTTTTCCCATAAAAAAAAATTCCATATATCAAATACTTTACCATACACTTTTAAACCACACAAATATTTACCTTGAGAACACCAACATTCAAGTTTTCCAATCTTCAATGAAGGATTGTGACTTGAAAAAAAAAAAATTATAATGAAAAGTATGCTAAATCTATATATCAAATAGAATACAATGGCAGAAGCACACATAAACACAAATATTTATTTTGAAAACAGCAACAATATTCAATGAAAGAATGTGACTTGCATCGTTTTATGGGATTATACATCGAATTATATTATAGTGTTTTATAATCCTTTACCATATGCCTTTTTTTTAATTTTTTGTTATTAAAAAATTATCTATTAGTAAATAGAAGAGAAAATATGAACATGTGAGATTGTAGGTATTTCCTAAACGCGAATACACTATAATTATATAAAATAAAATAAAAAAATATCCAAGCAAGTATTTGGTGTTCTGTCCGTTCCACATGGTGAAATGGAATTTTTTAAGGAATGCAAATTATATATTAAAATCCTATACTAAACATGAACAAAGATCTTGGATTGTGATTCATAATAACAACTATTACAAAGAATAAATCCGAACGTAAATTAGCTATATCCGTTTGTGTTCTTGTTTCAGAAATAGTGTCGTCTTCTTCCTTAATTATTTTCCTCAGTTTTTATTTTTTTGTCGACAAAACAAATAAAACAAATAACTTCAAGGTTTAAAAATGTCCTTTTAAGGGAACTCACGATCTGGTCAAAAATCTGGTCGATATTATGGATCGTGGGCAATCAATTATTTAAGATACATAAATGACTAATGTGTTTTCATTTTTTAAGAGTCGAGAAGGAAATAAAGATGACTCTATCACTTTCAATTGGAAACGAGCTCGAAAGGATAAGTGCTTAGATGATATTTTAAATTTAATGAGTCAAAAAGATCAAATGACTATTTTGGATGATCTAGGTAAACATGATTACCATGCAACAATGAATTATAGAAAACCTC
>APFE031375319.1:0-11602 GCA_000404065.3 Pinus taeda
GAAACACTTATACTCTAGAGAAAGATGGAAATAAACATACATTTCTATCATTGAAGGATGACGCTACCAAAGGAGCACTGGGAAGTAGTGTTATGTTGATGAACAGAAAGGAGCTATTGCAAGAGATTGGGAAAGGTGAAGATATGCATTTTGTTGTCATAGGGAGACCGAAGGTAATTTCAACTTCCATAAACTTAGATGATTTACCTGAAGAAATCAGAACTCTGTTAAACGATTTCACTGATATTATTGTGGATGAGTTTCCAAATGCATTGCCACCAATCAGGAGTATTAGTCATCATATTGATCTATTACTAGGAGTGATTTTTCCAAATAAAGCAATGTACAGATTAACTCCTCAAGAGAATGCAAAAGTCAGAAGACAAGTGCAAGAATTGATGGATAAGGGACTAATCAGAGAGAGACTTAGTCCATGTGTTGTACCAAGAGTACTCAGTCCAAAGAAAGGAGGTCAATGGTGTATGCGCACATATTCCAGAGCCATAAACAAGATCACAATCAAGTATATATTTTCTTTGCCACACATGGATGATTTAATGGATTGTTTGAGTGGATCAAAGTATTTTACTAAAATAGATCTGAAGAGTGGATACCATCAAATAAGAATTCGAGAAGGAGATGAATGGAAGACTGCATTCAAAACAAACAGTGGGTTGTATGAGTCGTTAGTGATGCCTTTTGGACTCACTAATGCACCTAGCATGTTCATGAGATTGATGAACGAAGTCTTGAAGGAATATGCAAGCAAGTTTATTATTGCTTATCTTGGTGATATTCTAGTTTTCAGTAAAAGTAAGGAAGAACATATAGAGCATCTTAAATTGGTTTTATGAACTCTGCAGAAGGAGAAACTACTGATAAATGTGAAGAAATGTAGTTTCATGAAAGAAGAATTAATTTACTTGGGATTTGTAGTTTCTAAAGAAGGATTGAAAATGGATCCAGAGAAAGTCCAATCAATTTGGAGCTGGCCTATTCCCATAAATATATTTGAGGTAAGAAGCTTTCATGATCTTGCAAGTTTTTACAGAAAGTTTATCAGAGGTTTTAGTTAGATTTGTGCACCAATTCTTGAAACTATTAAGGAGACCAGTCAGTTGTTCAAGTGGACAGAAGTAGCAGACAAGAATTTTAAATTGTTGAAGAGGAAAATCACAGAGGAACCGATTTTTAGCTTTTCCTGATTTCGAAAAAGTATTTCAAGTTGAAACAGATGCTAGCAGAGTTGCAGTTGGTGCAGTTCTGAGTCAGGAACAAAGACTGATAGCGTACTTCAGTGAGAAATTGAATGAAGCATAGAAGAAGTATTCGTCTTACGATAAACAATTTTATGCTATTGTACAAGCCTTGAAAAAATGGAGACATTATTTGTTGCCAAAGGAATTCGTATTTTATTCCGACAATCATGCATTACAGTTCATAAATAACCAGCCAAAATTGAACTAGAAACATGCCAAGTGGGTCGAATTTTTGCAGAGCTTTACTTTTTTGATAAAGCACACAAGTGGTAAGTTGAATAAAGTGGCTGATGCGTTGAGCAGGGTAAGTTTTATTGCGCAATAATTCAAAGTTGGTGTTGTAGGATTTGAAGAAATGATTGAAATGTACAAATATGATGTGGATTTCAAAGATATCTATGCAACAATTCAAAATACAATAGTTCATAATAGAAGTCAATGGTTAAATATTCTCATCCAAGGAGGCTTATTGTTTAAAGGCAACAAGTTGTGTATTCCCAAATGTTCTATGAGGGAAAACATAATAAAGGAAAAACGTAGTGGAGGATTATCTGGTCACTTTGGACAAGATAAAACCTTTTCTTAGGTGAATTCTTTTTATTAGTGGCCAAAAATGCAAACTGATGTTAAGAGATTTGTTGAGAAGTGAAAGATATGTCAGCATACTAAGGGGAGAAGTCAGAACACAAGATTGTATCAGCCGTTGCCAATACCAAACCGACCGTGGGATGCAGTTAGCATGGATTTTGTTTTGGGATTACCAAAAACTCAAAGAGGGAATGGTTCCATTTATGTTGTGGTAGATAGATTTTCCAAGATGGCACATTTCATTGCTTGTAAGAAGACTAGTGATGCAACACATATAGCTAATTTATATTTTATCAGAAATTGTAAGATTACATGGATTGCCTATAAGTATTATGTCTGATAGAGATACAAAGTTTGTAGGACATTTCTGGAGAACTCTTTGGAAGAAACTAGGAGCTAACCTCAGTTTTAGTTCAGCATGCCACCCTCAAATAGATGGATAGACTGAAGTAGTAAATAGGAGCTTGGGAAACATATTGAGAAGTTTAGTGTATCAAAATCCTAAGCAGTGGGATCTAGCACTAGCTCAGGCTGAATTTGCTTATAATGACACTCCAAACCGAAGTACTGGAATGAGTCCATTTAAGATTGTTTTTGGAATGAATCCAATAGGTGTGTATGAGCTCAGAAATTTGGGTAAATAGGAGAGAAGAAGTGAAAAAGCTGAAGGGTTTGCAAAACAGTGGCAAAGAATTCAAGGAGATGTCAAAGGCGGATTGCAGGAAAGCAGCGGTAAATACAAACAGAGAGTGGATATGAAAAGAAGAGAGAAAGAACTCCAAGTGGGAGATTTATTGATGGTATATTTGAGAAAAGAAATATTTCCTGCTAAGACTTACAATAAACTGAAAATGGAAAAGATAGGACCACGTAGAATTGTAAGAAAGTTTTCAGCTAATGCATATGAAATTGAATTGCTAGAAGGGATCGAAATATCACCTATTTTCAATATTGCATATTTGTATCCATGCAAAGGGACAGATGCAAAGCTACAAGAGGAAACTATAGAAGATGAAGTTCAAGCATTAAACTAGGAAGAACAAATGCCAAGGGCTGTTAAGAAAGAAGTGGAAGTTGTTTTGGAGAAAAGAGTATCCAAAAGAACCAGAGGACAAACTTATTTTCAATATCTAGTCAAATGGAAAGGACAGCCAGTGGAGGATGCTAGCTGGTTGACTACAACAGAGTTGCAGAAGTATGGAGTAAGCCTTGAAATTCTGAAGGATGATTTTTTTCTTCCCCGGGAGTCTGATGCAGGAGCATCTGGACTTAGCCAGCAATGTGAAAGTTTGTTCACATGTTGTGGCTAAACAAGTTGAATTTCACTGACCTGAGTGGTCAAAAGTCAGTTTTTATCGAGAGGGTTGGATCTCTCAAGAAATGAGTTGTATTTCATTATTGTAATAAGTAGAAATTGTCTTATTTTAGATCCAAAGTTAAGTTTTTAGCATAGGTGTGTGATAGAGCTTGAAAATAGAGATTGACTGTTAGAATGTTTAAAGATATAGATTGAGTAGTTAGAGTGGGATTCGATTGATAAAAAGGAGAAAAATGTAATGTAGAAGGATTGGCAAATAGGAAGAAGGATTGAGGAAGCGAGAGTCGGGTGACAGAGCGAGGACTTCCATATTAAACAGAGGTCTTTTAAATAATTGTAATCGAGCCGAAGGGTGAGACTCTGTAACATTGATAATATTTATAAATTGATGCGTGTATGATTATATATCGATTCCGTGTGAAATTTCATTTTGGCCTTTGTTTCTTTGTATTCGGGACAGAGTCGAATATTTCTTTGTTTTCTTGTATTATGATATAAAAACTCAGAGTTAGTGGAAATCACAGTCCTTAGTGTTAATAACAATGTTGAAGCATGATTAAATCCCAATCGTTGATCTAAGTTCCAACCAACGGTGCAAAATCCCGCCGACCGTTAGATCATCCCATATCGCATCGCAATATTTGTTTACAAGGGGGCGGACCCCGGGCCTTAAGGAGTTGCGATGTGCGATCACCGAAATATCGCATCGCAATAAAACATTGGTGTGTGATCGGACTTCAGAGCGTAAGACAATGCGATGTGCGATAGCGATCTATTGCATCACAATATTTCAATTGGAAAGGGAATGGGCCTTGAGCATTGGAAACCTGCGATATGCGATGGGCGATGCAACCATTGACTATATCGCATTGCAATGTTTCAGATATATGAACTAATCCCTAAGAACTGCCATTACAATTGCGATATAATGTGGATTGTCGGATCAAAGGTGAGGTGATCTACGATGTACTACCGAGTGACTCTGTTAAATAAAGGAAAGATCTATTGTCAGGTTTATATTAAGGAAATCAAAGTAGAGAAGCGGAAGGCCTAATTAGAAAGGGAGAGACAAACGCAGGGCCGATTGTTGATATTTCTCAAAACAATTGATTCTTGCATCACAATGATAGGACATCAAAAAAAGCAGAAAAGGTCTGTTATTTGTAAATTCCTTACAAAATTAATATGTTTGAACTATATATAAGTTTAACTAATATGTATTGGTTGGTATGTGTCATGTAGAGCCACAAAATGAAAAAGGTTGATAAGATTATTTCTAATATAAGTGCATGAGAACATAAAATCCTGATAGAAAAGTTGCAGAATGATGAATCACGTGAATGGAAAATTACTAATCAATGAGTTTTTTTTTTCTTAATAATATACTTAAGAATATTAGATAACATGTTTCAAACAATATATTAGTTCATATATGTTTAATGTTCTACAGGGAGCAATAATGAAGGAAAAGATCAATGTTATTCTAAGAAAAGAAAAATTATAAAACATGTAGATGATGATGAATTGATCCTTAGTTCATCTAGAGTGGTGCTGGAGGTTAACGAAAGGGGGATTTTTTTTACTAACTATGTGGGATATAGTGGAACGAACATATAGATGTACTTTCCACTTACAATACAAAAATCAATCCAATTATCCTAAGAACCAAGTTACATCTAAACTACAGGGAGCATTTTGAGAGCAATGGTCAATGAGACTTGTCAGATTTGCAATAGCAAAAACATACAACAAAATAGAATCATTCAAAAGGTAATATTCCTAATTAAAATGATTCTCTAGAATTATATGTATATATTACTACAAACCATTCATTTATTAATATGAATTTTTTATATATTTGGTTTTCATATATCAATATAAAAATAGTTTATTAGTTTTTTAGGAAGATTATGAAAATCCCAAAGGATCAACAAGTTGATATGTGAAACATGCTAGTAGGAATATCCAAAAAAATGTACAAGGAGATGGCCAAATAAATGGACATAATTGCATTGCAAGAGGATTCATATCAACAACAACGTGCTTCAAATGTATGTAATCATTGACTTTGTACATATAAACAAATAATTTAGCATTAAATATTAATTTTCAAGTATTTTCTTTTAGAAAAGAAAACAAAATGGAACTCATTCAACCCATAAAACAAGATGAAAAGGAAGAAAAAAGTTGATATCTGTGAGTAATTGTTAATATTTCCTTGTAATAACTTAAGGTTTCATTTTAGTATATTTTAAGATGTTTTACAACAACCATCCTTGAATGTCTTCAAATAGGTGCCAACATACAAAGAAGAGCCATCAGAAGAATTGATTGGCATTGGGTTAAACATAGGTTATGAGTATATGTTGGCATATCAAAAATTAATTGTGGAATTTGTAAGTATATATGCTGTTTTACTTCTCTGAGTTTATAATTTATAGAACAAAAAAATCTTTTATATTAAATCTATGATTTATAATGGGGTATAAAACTTGCAGGAAACAAAGTATGGAACTACAGCAAGAGAAGAGTTGTTGCAAAAAGACATGAGACTTGGTTTTGAAACCATGTGTACATTTCATGAGTCAATTCTTGCTACGGTACATTGTTATTTTATTTACATAGATGTATATTACTTATTTCAATTTTCATTATTCTCACCAATGTAGATACACTCATTACACTTTATTTTTATGTTTGCAGATGAAACAAGATCAAGAAGACAAAAAAAATCAATGCAATAAACAAAACATTCTTTCAAATAACCCAAGTCATGGAAGTAGCTCTATCACTGACAACAATTTTAGGGAAGAAAGATGATCTATTTGGATATCAATGCAAGTTGTTGTATTTTTTGAAATAATTGTCTGTGAAAATCAGACATTTTGTTTAATGTAATGGACATAGTGTACCAATTGAAAGACAAGGCGTTACCAATAACTATCCCATTTTGTATGAAAAAGAACCTCTTATTGATATATAATAAAATACATTTTAATTTATTCTATTGTTTTATTCAATGTTGTTATGAAATGTTATACCACTGATTAAATATATGGATGATTAAATATTATATTGAAGAGATATGAAGAGATGTGAAATCTGATAATATAACAAATTAATCCAAACACCGTATACAAATGAACTAATCAAAATCTAATTTATATGAATATTGTTATAAGATATATGTTGATTTTTCGATAACAAATTTAAAAAATCACAATAATTGCACTGTCACGGGTCGATGTTTCTAAAAAGGATAAAATCTCATACAAAAAATTGGTGTATCTTTAACATAAACATGCACCAATGCATTATTTTATCTAAAAGCACTGTTATAGCAAGATTTTTCGCATGGTCGGTGCCTTTTCTGAAAACAAAAGCACAGGGGCATTATATTCTTCAAGCACTAGTTTTGTTTGCATTTAATGCCCTGATGCATTGTAATTCTTAAATCACTAGTGCTTCCATAGAACTAATACCCCGATGTTACAAATTATTATTTCCAACCCTAGTGCATTATTCAAATCAATAACACCAGTTCTTTTATATTAGTAGTGCATCAGTGCTTTTATACAAATCATTGGCATCAAAGTTGCGAGTTTTAATAAAAGCACCGAGTTTGCAATATTTGTTTGTATGCCCCAGTGTCATTCTTGAAAAGAACGCCTCAGGGCGCTTTTTTAATATATACACACCGGGGCGGTATAATTTCAGGCACCGATGTTCTTCGCATTCAATGCCTCAGTGCTTTTAGTTATCTATACAGCCCTAGTGATTTTATATATTTAGCACACTGGTGTTATTTTTCCATGAAGTGCACCACTAAAAAAAATCCACTAAAACCTTCAGCCGCCTATATTTTTTCAATTGTGATGAAGTTCCATTATAATCTCCACTAAAACATCTGCTACCGCAAAAGAATTTTTTAGCAGAGGTTTTTTTGATAATTTTTGCAAATTTTATAACATTATAACCTCTGCTAGAAGGTATTTTCCTTGTAGTGAAAGTTGGATGAGTTAGAAATGTTTGAAATACTGAAGTTCTAGCGATGCCATATCCATTGTCAAAACCAAATGGAGAAGGTGCTAGGGTAGCACACTCCATAGACTAGCACTGGGCAACTAAATGAAATCTTGGCCAAGTCTGAATTATGAGGTGCCACAGATGGTAATACTGGCACTAATTCAAAAGACGAATCAGACCCCAAGTTGTATAAAAAGAGCACAAAGAACATTGACACCTATGGAGAAAAAACAAACGACCCGGAGGAGAGCTGATCACCTTACAGCTAATGACAATACAACTAAGTAATAACTAGACCTTTGACAAACAAAAACACAACCATACATTGATCGTTCGAGGAGAGTATAATGAAAACAAACCTTTGACAAACAAAAACACAACCATAGAATGATCGTCCGAGGAGAGTATAATGAAAATAGACATTCGTTTAGTCCTTCATAAACCTCTCTTATCCACCATGAACTTTTTAACGATTTTGGATTTATACCATTAGCAACCAGAATGCAGTCTTTTCGCCACCCTGGGTCCAAGACCATGCATATATAACATGGCATGGATGTGAGAGGTTGGGCTTGTCAAGTGAGGTGAGCAATAGTTGCACTCAACATGGCGATCCAAGTGTACAATCTAAACCAGTACTCTTCCATCCTAAAAAACTTCATTATGGTAAGCTCATAAATGGAATTTCCATGTATGTCAGTGAATTCTATGTCCACGACCAATCCACCATGAGAGGAATGGTCCATCTCAGAATAGACATGATGAATTTTGTTTCCAAAAACATTATCGTATACATAACCACATTCTCCAACCTACTCGCATCTAAGTCAATCATACTTTGGTAGGTGTGGCATGGTTTGGGAATCGTGAGATCACCACGTGAGGGGCATGCAGAGCTAGATGTAGAGTAAGGCACTAACACCAAGGGCCACCACCCTATAAACCATACATAATACCCACATGTTAATAAAAAAATTTAATGAAATTGTAAATCTTTTGTTTAAAATGTATTTTTGAATTGTGATGGGGCTTTGAAAATTAATATAGGGACCCTAGAGGGGAGGGTTTCTCTATGGCTCCGAAGAAGTTAAAGTTGCAGAGTATTCATGCGGTTTAGGATGCATGACAAATAACGAAGCTGAAGCTAATGCCATCTACCAGGGGATTTAGTTAGCCAATAAAATTAGGTAGCTTCTCTCACCATTTCAGGAGACTACCTCTTTCTTATTTAGTGTTTGGTGAAGGGCTCCTCTCCAAGGGACAAAACATTAGAAAGTATTATAAAAAGAATTAGTAAAGTAGTGGAAGGGTTCTCTTCAATAGCATATTTCAAAGCTCTTAGTGATCTCAATAAAGATGCAAACTTAAGTGCTAATGAAGGGTGCAAATTAAGATTGAAAGATTTAAAAATCAATGGCCGAATCAAACCATCTCTTATTCCTTAGAGCTAAATAGACTGACATTGCAGAATTATGAAGGATTGCATTATCAACCAATTATAATATGACATGTAAATTTTGTTTTTTGGTGGGTCATTTTTATGAGATATATATATCTAAAAAACCCAATTTTTTTGTTATCTAATTTGAAGTCTCATTGGAAAATTTTATAATTTTGCTAAATAAAAAACGTAATTTTTTTTTTAATATAACTATGTACTATCTATCTATATTTTCACTGTAATCTAAATTCAAGTTAACACATAAATACAAAATTCACATTTCAATTTAAAAAATAAATAGAAAAAAAGTTAATAAGATCTATTAATATTAAATATATATGTAGAGAAATAAGTAATATTAAAGTAAACAATAATATTAATTGACATATAATAATAAATTTAATTGAGTGACGTAATTCCATAGAACACAAATACATTACGTTTAGTCTCTTTATACGTAAGGTGGGTGGGACGATAAGAGCACCTACTTTTGATAGGCCTGTGACATTGATAGCGACAGCTCATCACCTTATTTTATTTGAAGCACTCATGTGCCTCTTTATACCGTCTTTCCTTATCCTTGTTAAAGTCTACGCACTTGCCTCCTAATTTTCATGTGGGGTTAAATTCAATTATTTTCATGGAAATTTATAAAGAATTTAATGAATACATTGTTTTTATTAAATTTATTGAACTAACATACTCCTCGAGCCTAAGATTAATTTTTAACAATAGGTGGAGATGTGTGCACTCTTGCATGGAATTAGTTTGGTCAATAAATCATCAATACACAATTAATTACTGTGGGTGACTCTAAAAACATGATAAGGCATTTAAATCTTTGCACTGCCCCTTGAGACTTAAAACTAAATCCCATTTTCAAAAGAATTATTTCAAGTCTATTTTATACCTTTAAATTTCAAGTCAATCATGTTTTAAGGGCAATAAATTTGTTGGTGGACTTATTAGAAAACCAATTCATTCCTTATCCATTTGAACCATTGTGGGAGAATGGATGATCCTCCCTATTACATAACATAGAATTATGAAATGTGGAAGATGTGATGCCAACTTGATGGGCATACAAGTGGTTATGTTGGTAAAAGTGATGGTGCATGGCCTTGGTCACCGACACCATGAAAATATTAAGGGACAAGTAGGGAAAATGTTTCTCTCATGTGCAAAATTCATTAGGATGAAAAAGGATAAGGTAAGTACATGTTTGGACACAACACAAGCATGGGAAGAAAGGAATCAAATGTGCAACAAGCAACAAAATGATACATTTGTCATCATGAAATCATTTGGACCACCTGCCTGCATCTATGCAAAATCTAAGGTTGAATCTGCCAAGTTGCTCGATTTGAATTGGGTAGTTAAGATTGTTTAAAAGCAAGACTTCTCTCACATGGAGTCTTCCTCATTTATAATTATAATTTATTCCAATTATGGAAATTGAAGCATTGAGGTTGGTTGGATGCTCCAATTGAATTTTGGAAAGTTAAGGAAAAAGATCCCCCCTATGAGCTCAACCATGGATGTTCGACAAGGAAGAAATTGCAGTTTAGAGCTTGATCTCCATGTCTGATGTGGCTATTGCCATTGAGGTCATAATTCTCAATTTGTGTATGGATCAACTGATAGCTTAGCTCATTGCAATGGTGGAAATATTGATATACCACAGGCATTTGATCCAATGACAAAGTGACGAAGTGAAGAGGTTAAGATAACAATTGGAGAATGTGCAGAACACTCAACCAGGAGGGGTCCACATAACTCTTTATCCACTATCTTAAATTAACTCAATGTGCTCACCCCCTATATACCTGCTCGACTCTAATAGCCTCCTTAGATAATATAGTTGCTTTAGATGATTTTAATGACATCCACTTGTTGCAAACTCTATTATTCTAGCAAAGTGTTATAAGTTTTTTTTACAAAGAATACACCTATATACGTCCTTGTTTTTCAACAACAAGATATTGATCCAAGAAATCAATCAAATACAAAATTACCATGGGAAAATTTTTGGAAGATACCATAATACTGGATTTAAGATGTAATTTTGTTGTGGCTACACACAAATTATGCTAATGCAATTCACCTATTATTGTTAAAAAAAAAGGATAAGTTTTTGCATATAATTTGAGGGTAAGTCGTTTTATATAATTTGTTTATTTAGATTAATTAAATAAATGAGATATGATCAATAGGGTAGTTATGAAATATCAATTAAAAACTAAAATCTTTACTTTAAATGCATGTTGAATAAAGTAATTTATATTATTGATAATAAATTCGTGGTGAGATTCTTTTTTTCCAAATAGACCAAGCCTAGGTTGGAGTTAAACACAATGTTGGCTAAAAAAATGATATGTGCACTTGTGTGATATTGTCATCAAAATGCACCTCATGAAATAATTTTTATCCCTTAATTACTCTTATGATCAACCTCTCCCCATATAATTTAAATCAATACCTTAATAAAAATAAACCCATCTAAAACAAAATTTTCTACTCATAAATAAAATCACAATAAAATCATTTTTTTAATACTTTTCACTCTATTTTTAATTAAATAATTCTCAACTATTGATAAAGCACCTTTAAGAATGGTTTAATTTATATATTTTTAAATTAATATTTGTACAACGACTTTAAGTTTATCTGTAAACTAAAGTCACAAAATGGATAAAGGTCAAAAATGTATATTTTAATACGAGGAAAGAAGCGTCAATAAATATAATTGTACAAGTGGACACGTGTTAAGTAACAATAGGGTGATAAGTGATAATTTTTGACAAGTTACTTGAGTTAAAATGGGTAACTCATCATCCACGTCATCGTTGGAGTATTATATGTTCTGCTCGTCGGTGCCTAAAATATCAAGACAAGTCAATTGAATGCCATCTGTTTTTTCCGAAATTCACGTCAAATCAATTTAATATTTATTTATGTTTTAAAATTATT
>APFE031375319.1:21282-34756 GCA_000404065.3 Pinus taeda
TTCCATTTACTAGTACGTAGGCGCTGGCCTACTAAAGGCTCCAACCTTCACTCGTTTTCCAGCTGCTCCTGGAAGGGAGCTACAACCCCCTGGCTCTTGTACTAGCCAATATGTTTACCAATACGTAGGTGCCGGCCTACGATCATCCAGGGACCACGTTTCATACATTTTCATATTGGATCCATAAAACAATCACCATTGCAATACAACCTGCATCATCAATCTCTGAATCGCCCAATACTGAAACCCTGTCAACAACACAGTCACCAAAACACAGAACAGACTACATAACTCTGCACCAACAACCAGATCCAATAGCAACTTCAAATATCATACTTCATACTGTATACGCTACTTGGACGAACCCAACCTGCGTGTATACGCTCTTTTACCAAAGACAACCCGCGTACAGATCTGCAAATTCTAACTCATAACTTTGCAGCTATTTCAGACATCAGCAGTTATCCAGATCATAACATTCATACAATAAACATGCATCAATAGATCTAATCTATCCATAATCAAACCATATAAAGATAATCATTCAAAGCCTTGAGATCCCATTCCATTGTTCATCATCCTCCACATGAGTGCAACCTTGGTTCAGATCAAGCAAGGCATCACCAACCCATAACCAACATCTGGATCTCACACTTCATCAGACATTCATCACTTGCACACACTTCCTACACTCCCTCTTGGCCTAATTATCTTCTCCTTATATAGGTTTAGTCTTCTCTCAATACCATGGTCCAAAACCATGTAACACCAATACCTTGGACCCAATACCTAGGGTCGTCATTTCGAACCAAATACCATGGAGCAAATACCACGGACCAAAACCATGGTTTCCGACATGTATGCGTCTTTCCTTTTGTGAACCTGCGTGTGTACGTGTACACACCTTTTGCTCAAATAACTCGTGTATATACGCACTTTCATCACGGCCAACCTACGTATATCTCTCCCTTTACCTACTGCACTATGATCTGTCCTCTGAGTGAGTTGCCATCACCTGTATCATACCTCTGAGTGAGTTGCCATCAAGGACAACACTTGAATCATAATGCCAACACATAGAACGTGAGGTGTTCAACCCTGTCTTCCGACATATCCAACCATGCATGAGTACACATTTGATTTTACCGAAGGGACGCCAACTATCAAACAAGTACCATTGGGTGTGTTGGATATCCTGCAATAATCAAAAATTTCAACCTGGTATTCATGTTGTTGTCGCCACATGTCCACTACATAGGATGAGATGCGATTCACTTGTCGAGCAAAGGATTCCAAAGTCGGAAGAGCCACAACAGATGCATGGGCTAGCATGACTTCCTGGGTTATCTCGCCATCCAACTCTGCCTCCTCTCCTCCCCCATCATCATATCTCCTCATTCTACCACCATGAGTTGCCATTTCACCATGGATTGCCCCCCATGATAAACATGCCCTTGTTTATTCAACATACTAGGAGGGAATTCCTAATGACTGCTCCAAATAAGACACTCTCACCTTATTCCCAAACTCCACCACCCGCAATGCCACCTCCTCCCCAAGTCAACTCTTGAGAGAGCTACCACCACGCAGGGTGGAGGGTCTTGAAAGCTCTTATCCTTTTCAAAACCAGACACCTTGGAATAAAGACCCAATCACAACACCTCTCCAGAACACCCCAAGACCTCTGCTAGAGGACAATTAAGCACAAAAGCATAGATAAAACTATCTCAAGACAGCAAACTATCACCAACAGAAACGCTGATCGAGCCATGGAACAAGATATAAATGCTCAAAATCTTCACCTCATTCGGGCCCCTCCAGAAATCCACCCGAATACAATTCAATACAAAAAAAAGTTTGAAAAACAACCTTGGACAACACATTACTTCCACTAGATGCACAACTCAAACACCAAGATATTACAATAAAATTATTGCAATACGAATGAGTCTCAAAAGTCGACTGAACAAGAACTACAACCCTCGATTCCGCGAAGCTAGCCACGCAAACCCAAAGATCATAAGAGCTTACCCAGAAAATAGATACGAACAACTTGAAAATTTTCCTTCTTCATAAAGTAATTGTCAGAGAGGTCAATTCTAACAAAATCTCACTGACACATCAAGTTGGCCAGACTTAATATGCCTACTATACAAACTTCAAATAATTTAAACCGCAATTCTTTTCACATTGACAACATTCACATGTTTCAGTGGAAACTCTATGAGCTTGGTTTGCACAACACCATTACCATAACTCAGACCCACAAGGTGATGGGCTGAATAAGTAGAGCAATTGCAGAAGCTCTTCAACATATCAACCTGATTCTTGAGATGCTCTCGTCCGTATATTGACCAACTCCTTCCTAGAGCTTGTTTTGATCTATTTTTGGACCAGCTTCATATTCCATTACCTTTCCAAAGATCGAATCAAGGTTTGAAATCTCTTGTGCAAACATGGTAACTGCATAGTAAGGCGAGCGTGGCAACGATAAGAGGTTGTAGTGCAATAGTATCTGAACTTGAAGGCATGAATCATATAGTTTGGCTTTCCTCCAATACTAGCAACTTCTTTTGTCTTCAGAGATCAAATCTGTAGGTAAGGTAAAAGGCATCAGATTTGATCCACCTCATTATGTGGGAAGTATGATATCCATGTTGTACTCCAACCTCTGATGGGTATGCTCTTCTAGTTATTTTATTTGTTCTCTTCAATTGGTATTCACATGACAACGACTAGTTTCCTTTCTTGGAGTTTTGGGTGCCTCATTTGGCTATTAGTAGGATCGAGCAACCCTAGATCCAATAATTGATTTCCTCCCAAGATTCAAGGTACATTCTTGTTTATCTATTCTCTCTTACTTTGTTTGGTCACTTTAAAGATATTTTCCCTAAGGTTGGCTCTATAACTAGGGGATTTTGCGAATTGGGTTTTCAATTATCATCATATTCAACCCCTTTTCTATTTTCACCTCATCGATTTCCCACCTATTGGGTTTATTGGAATTGTTTTATTAATTGCCCTAAAGCCCTTATTTATTGGAGTTATTTTATTTTGTTGCATTTAACTTTTTTTTTTTTTAATTAGGGTTATTTGATTACCAATTTCCAATTCCCCTATAGTTTGCTTCATAAAGCAGAGAATCTTTGTGTTCCTTTCTTATGTTGGCCATCTTTAAATTTCCACTATGCTAATTAACAATGTGGTTCAAAGCTCCCCCTTTTAACAACCCCAATGATCACTTTAACTCTGTTAATTTCAAAATCCAATTTAACAAGCATAATCTAGAATAAGAGTAAATGAGGCAACTCCAACCAGTGCAAAATGAAACACGAGACTCAGAAATCAATCTCATCTTCAAAGCTTTGATAAATTATGGTATTGAGATGACCGATTTAAGAAATGAAAACAACTTGTTCAAATACTATAATGCAGGCTTGCGCCCTTTTCTATCAATTCAAAGACAATCTTCCAAAGGTTCAAATGCATATGTAGAAGAGATCATGGTCACCCGGAAGCAATTAATTCAAGGGCAAATTGAAGGTGACAAGGATATGGTTAATTTAGATTTGAGATTGTAATTCCAGTTACTTTTTCATGTTTTTAAAATGCTATCTTCTTCAGAGAATCTATGTTAGAATATACATACATGTGAATTATTTAAGAAAATTAGTACCTCTTGCTCCTTTGCATGAAGATATGCAATATTAGCCTATATTTTGTAATAATGTTTTTTGAACTCCTGTAGTTATCTATAACTTATCTTTTTGCAACCTTTTATTAATATAAATCTAATCTATATATGTGATGTGTTTAAAAATTTCTCATT
Organism: Pinus taeda; assembly: GCA_000404065.3. Classification (NCBI taxonomy): domain Eukaryota; kingdom Viridiplantae; phylum Streptophyta; class Pinopsida; order Pinales; family Pinaceae; genus Pinus; species Pinus taeda. Next base: position 25,112 of record APFE031375319.1, read on the forward strand.
TGTTATAATTGGAAAGTAAATAAATTAGGATTGATAATTTCATACCTAGCTACCTAATAATATCATCATACTAGCTATATGGAAAGGGTGATTATATAGCAAACACAACTTTTTTCTGCTAAGTTTTGTTACAAACTTAACATAATATTTTATGGATTATTAACATTACAATTTTTAATTGTTGAAATTGGAGTGTACAATTGCTTTAATGAAAATGACAATTTAGAAATTTATTTATAATATTATTTTTTTTGAATTGTGAATTTTATCATTGTATTTCAACAAATTACCAACCAAAGAAAGGTGTTTTTACAAAAATTCTAATAAAAATAAGTATCTTGGCTAGTAATAAAAAGATTATCTCAATTATTAATATTCTTAATATTATCTAATAATTATATATTAATATTTTTTTTTTTTTAAATAAAATTGTTTTATTTTTACATTAATCCAATTTAGTGGGTAAGAAATGTTATAAAATGTTTAATGTAAATCTAAATATTTTGATTTAGTCAAATAAAATTAAAACAAAATATTAAAATAAAAAAATATAATATTAATAATTTATTATTGAGTTTTTGGACTCTAGATTTTGACAACTCATAATTTTCCATGTTATAATGAAATCTAATTAAAAACTTAGTAAAACCCATTGATTAGATTTATATTAACTCAAAATTTAATCCCTGGTAATACTAGAATAATTCGATATTATTGAGATAATAAACTAAAAATGAAATGGCTGGTTACTATTATGATTGTTTAATTGAGGCTTCTGTGATCCATATCAAGTTTATGAAAAGTTTTTCAACGTAAATAACATGATAATACCTTTGTCTAAAAAAAAAAAGCAAGCCACATTATAATTTGGAAGTGGTTCATCAATAAATAAAAAAAGTTAAACTTAATAGAAGTCGTTATCATAATTACATAAATAAATGGCGTAATTTCACTAAATAGAATACATTACTCTTACGGTAAGTTGGTCGAACTTTCAAAGTAATGAGAGATAAGAGAGAGTACTAATGATAAGCCGAGGAGCCATATAGACATATGACTTGCAAACAGAATAAGAAGGGACGACTGGAAAAAATAAACGACTGAGATGGACAAAGCAAAGAGAGGGTAAGACCTCGGAACAATATGAGCCACAAGCCCCGTAATAGAAAAAGAGAGAAGCTTATGTGGGTGGGAGAATAAAATTTAGAGCCCATGACACTTCCAAGCGAATACCTGCCCAAACTTCCCGAAGCCCCAAGCTTTGTGTGAAGCAAGACACTACAAGGAAAAGACCCTCTAGTAGAGGTTTTTGCGGAAGCCCCTATAAAAATAGCTCAAAAATTCATTTGTAGCAGAGGTCACCAGCAAAGTTAGGCAGGCAAATGTTTTAGCATATGTTTTTAACAATGCGTTGCTAATAAACTAACGAATTGGTACGTTACTATACATATACGTACCAGTGCCTAATAGCACATGGTGCACCATGGCAGATTTATTTTCTATAATAATAAAAAATATCGATGCACTAAGTACATAAAGCACATTGGTGCGTATACGATTCAATAGCACCAAAAAAGGGTTAAATTTACAAAAAAAGTCGGTCATAAAATTCATTTTTCCCAATCCAGTGTTACATTCTAACAATGACATGGTGCTAAACAATGCACTAACGCCCCCAATGCATACACAATCATTAGGGGAATTTTGAGGTTTAAAATGGGCCTCCGAAAAAAAATGTACAACCAAAATAAAAATTTTAAGAACCAATAAGATTCAAGACGATGATGTCAACCATGGTGGATGATTCACCATTTTTGGAGTAAAAAAATTAAAAAATTAAAAAATAATAAAATAATAAAACTACGTTTCCAACTCATATTTTCAACTTATCCCCTAAGGTTTTAGTCAAATTTCGAGCGGGAGTACTCATATGCAAAATTTAATTCTTGATCAAAGGAGTACCCATGTTGCATACTTTCGATGGACCCTACTACTCGAAAAATGATAGATACATGAAAAACATTATTGCAATCACAATTTTCATTTTTCGTGTAGCAGGTCCATCGAAAGTATGTAACATGGGTACTCCTTGGATGAGGAATCAAATTTTGCATCCAACAAGCGTTGCCGCTCGAAATTTGAGTAAACCCATAGAGAGATAAGTTGAAAATACGAGTTGAAAAAATAGTTTTTTCTTTTTTCACTCAAAATTTGATGACGAAATCTAATCTCATTTTATTATTTCCACTATTATTTTATAATTTCCTTAGGAGACCCATTTTATACCTCAAAAATCCCCTAATGATAGCACATTAAAAGCATCGATGCTTAATAGAGAGTGATGCATCGTTGAAGCATTATTTTTTATACAAATAAAAACAACGGTGTGGCACCTATATATTATGCACTGGTGCATACACTACTTGATAGCATCAGACAAAGGTTAAATTTTAAAAATGTCATTTGTAAAATTATTTTTACCATTTTGGTGTTATATCCTTACGAAGCACAGGTGGTGTTCGTGTATTATAAAACCCCGATGTGTAACTACCAAGGCACCAATGGTTATACTACTTGATAACATCAGAAAAAGGGTAAATTTAAAAAATGTCAGTCTTAAAAGTATTTTCACAATTTCGGTGCTATATGCCCATGATGCACCGGTGTTGTTCATGTTTTTTATGCACCGGTGCGTACATACCAAGAGCACTGTTATAGGGTTTTTAATTTTTAAAAAATGTAGTGCGCTTGGAAATAGTACACACCAGTGCAGTTACAATAACACACCAAAATAGGGTTAAATAAAAAAATCTACGGGTTGTAAATTCATTTTTACCATTTGCGGTGTTGAAAAGATCTAAAGCACCGGTGCCACTCTTGTCTCACTTAAGCGCCCTGTCTTTGGTGCTTCTCTTACTTACCATCCTTTTGTCTCGTGCTCGGTGTGTGGCTTTCAAATTTTCTTAGACGATGGTGATTTTTTTCTTCTCATTTACATGTCAACTATGCCTCTCCAAGGATAAAATGTCTAGGTAATGTCTATGTTTCTTTCTAATTTAATTTTTTAGCTTATTATAATTGAGAATTAGATAATAAAAAAATCCACTATTTTTGAAAAAAAAAAAATCTTGCACGGTATGTTCAACAAGTTCAACGTGCACCAATCATGGTGCACCCTATAAATTTAAAGGATGCACCGCAATCCAGCACATGAACTTTACGCACCATAGTCTTCTCGGTGTGTTTGGAAAATTACAACATACCGAGAAAAGATATAATTTGTACATTTGTGCGTATGGTTTTAAGTTTCCTTTGTTTCATTTGTATTTACCAAATGCATCGCCCGCATAATATTAAAAAAATATAGCTCGATGCGTTCGATAACCTAAATGTTTCATTTCAGTGTGAAAAGGTTATACATATGCACCAATGTGTAAAATTGTCTAGATGCACTACGTTGAAAATAAAAATTGGTGCGTCATATGTATGTATGCACCATTTTCAGTGCTTTCCTATTTTATGGCACACCAGTTTCAATGCATTACTGTTTTTGGGGTGCACTAGGGATGATTTTGTTTTTTTTTTACTTAAAAGTTATATGTCAATATTTATAAATACATTTTTCATTTAATAAAATGAAATTGTGTTTTATGTATGAGGCTGACGTATTTTATATATCAATCATGTAGTAGAGACATCAATAGAGGGAGTAGCAATAGGAGCAGGAGAAAATGGTAGACCAATACAATGTGGTCTGACCATAAGAGGCACAAGAGAGGGAGAGAGATTTATACCCTCGCCCTATTAGCGCAACAACCCAAGTGATCTTAAGGAATGTAGGCCTCCTTAAGTACTATGAGGATGCTACATCCCTAAAGGCACACTCTGGCTTGTTGGCACAATTAATCCGTTGGTGGGATGTCCACCAACAATATTTCTGTGTCGGTCTTGACACATGGTATAACAACTCTGAGGAGGACATATATTTTATCACTGGTATATCTAGGAGAGGAGAGTAGTTTCCTCAGTTCCCTGATGTCCCCCATGGTGTTGCACTATAGAGTCAACTTGTCTACTCTCATAGATATGTTAGAGCTCATGTAGTGCGTCCAATATATTTTCAAGTGTTTGGTGGGCAACTATGAATTGCTTCTTTTGGTGAATAGGAGGTTAGGTGCTTGTCACTATTAGTGAGTACCACTGCAAAATATACTAGTGATGGGAAGTGCATTAGTTGCCCTCTTTGTTTTATTTCAACTTTGGTGCAGATGCCACGATGTATCAGATGGTCTACCATTTGTTTGCGACAATTTTTTAGGGATTTAGATAGATGCTGTGCCATGATACATGGGAGGAAAAGCTTCCCTTTCACTTCAGAGACTTTTTGTTTGTTTTTTGAGAGGTTTCCCGAGATGAGGTCTACTTTTGATTGTCGCCCTCCTAGGCCAATGACTGAGGTGCGGATGTGCATTTGGGGCGAGATGATGCCCAAGAGGAGTCTGTCGGAGTATCCGACCAAGATTTCTGCCGAGGCACAAAGGCTACTAGCTAGTTCGAATGACCACATGTTTGTCTTAGTGTCGTGTTTGTATGTGGGGATATTTTGAAGACAATTTCCCAACATCATGTTCACACTAGATGAGCCTGCAGATGAGAGAGGTAATATTGGTGTTTTCTGTAAATTAATATAGTTTCATTTTATTGTCTTAATTAATTAGAATAAAATTAATTGGAGCACATTCTTTAACTTATTTTATTAAATTGTCTAATTATTGTTATGTGTTATATATTTTGTATACATCAACAATTTTTTTGGGTACATGCCTCCTCCCCCACCGAAGGGAGATGCAGAGGTGGGTGAGCTTTGAAGGGTGAGGCACATCCTCAAATTCAAAGGGGTGTTGGCATGCATGTGCATAAGGCTGGTGTCTGATTCAAGATGGATTATTACGACCGACTGTATAGGATTTTGGTTGAGTAGGGAGTCCGCCCTGCAAGGCTCGAGACATTAGGGCATATCCTAGGCTCTTGGATCTCTTCAAGGACTGTTTTTGTGATATTATCTCTTATGCATCATATCGTCAGAGGTATTAGGCTACTGGCAGGGAGGAGGGATGGGCATGGCGCAAAAAATACATCATATGAGTCCTCACCCAGTGCTTTGCCATCGAATCATGATGATGAGGGTGGTGATGCTTCTAGTAGTACTACCACATCAAATCATTGTTAGGGTGTCAGTGATCCTTTTGGTAGTACTCCAACTTCTTATCACGCACCTCATGATGATCACCCAGTACTGGAGGTGGTGCCTCATGTTTCTCCTAAGAGAGAAGACCAACCACCTTCTCCTCCATCGCATGATAGTTCGACTGTTGAGGCAGTACTCGACCAACCATCATCTTTTGCTATAGACCAGGTTGCCACTACTACGTCTATTGTATCATATATTTTATAGCAATTATTTGACTTGTTTATGTGTGTGTGTATATATATGGTGCATTTTTTTTGTTCATGTTGATGTACTTAATTTATATGTTGGTGTTGATGTGTATATTTTTAGGTCATGTTAGATATGTTGATTTAATGTGCTTGCAAATAGATGTGTATGTGATAGCAAGCATTTAACATGAGATGTATATTTTGGGATGTATGTGGTGATGATGCTAGATTACAATGCTTGTGTTTTGTTAGATGAGATGATGATGATGATGCCATGTTAGATTATTAGATTTGTGTGCTACCTAATGAAGTTTATATGTGCTAGAGATGTATATAATTACATGATTTAGTGAGTTTGAATGTGTATTTTAGAAAATGTTTATCTTCATGATGTTTATTTCTATGAAATAATATTTATTATAGATTATATATTGGTGAAGTTATATCAAAATTATATATATGGAATTGCATGCAAACCAACTTACTTTAAAAAAATGCAAAGATATTTTATAAATTACAAAGTTTAGTATGGTTGAAACTATAATTGTAAAATTACCATAAATATTTTCTATTGCATTTATAGTTCATCTATATTCATTCTCATCTAATTAGGAAAATATTTCAATACTCACAAGAAAAGAATAATTAACGGTAAAATAATTTAGTTAATTCTTAATAAGACGAAAATATGTAACCGTTCAAATTTTAATATAAAATAATAATAATAATAATAAATTATTCAAAAATACAATTTAAACAATGAAAAAATATACTATGGTCAATCTATATATATAGAGATAGAAAACAACTATAGATCCATCTTAATCATAGATTTATGAATCGCTAAAAGAGATTAAATCTTTTGACATGTACATCTTTTTTCAAGTTTTGCATTTTAAAAACAGATTTTTATGTAATGAGATTTCATCCCTCTCGGCTCTTGGTAGATTCATTGTTAATATGGATCTATATTGGTTTACAAAAGTCAATATTTTTAAATTAAAAAAATTAAGTCAGAATATTCTATAATTAATTTAGATTTAATATAACTTTAAAAATATATATGTATTTGATTAAAATTTAATTTATCATTGAAGTTATAAATGATTCAAGCAATTCAAATTTAATATCTATAGCAACTCTTACCAATTTAAATTAGAAATTTATCTCTCCAGGGATGAGAATCAAGAAATGTAAAATAAGGTTTGTGAAGTTACTTGTAGTTGGGATTTTCTCTCTTGGAAGTTCTCTCTTAAAGAGGCAAGTGCACTTTTTTCTAGTAATAAAGATATAACATTTTGGTGCTATTTTGGTTCTTTATTTGCTATTGTGTTTGAAATATATATTATTATATATTATTATATTATATTATATATATATATATATATAATATATAATACAAAATCATACTATCTTAGATTTAACTTTTTGACAAATAATATATTTGATTATTTATTACTGAACAAGTCAAGAAATATTATTTTTTCCACATAATTATCACGAGATAATCACTAAAATTCATGCTTTCACATTTCTCCTAACTAATATTACATCTTGTTCAATGATAGATACATGTCTACTTTAAATTAATTTATTTATAAATACATAAAAATAGATATTTATTTTACATAATCTAAATAAGAATAGAAAATGCATCACCAAGTCTATTACAAAGTCAAACAAATGCCTCTTAATCAACATCATTATTTATCATTTAATTCTTAGCCATAAATATTTATTAGTTCAACTTTTATTTATAATTACCATTAAAAATAAAAGTCAAAACACTTCCATTATCCATGAAGAAAAAATTAAAACCTCTCATGCATCCATGTAAGCCCATTTGTTTCTCTTATGGTCCAAAAAATGATGTGATCAACATCTTATATACGCATAAGACCTCCTTTTAGTTTACATAATGTTGCAAGAATTGGAATTTAAATATGGTAAACATGACTTTACCTCTCATGTCAAGAATTTAATATTAAATATTAATACACAAATGTTTCATTATTAAAGTCCTCATCGATTTATCAATACACGATTTATATTGATTTTGAACTAAAACTGAAGAAAAAATGTGCACTAATTAATAAACAAATAAGTATCTAAATCTAGAATAAATCTTCAATGTTGTTTCCAAATTCCCTACTTTCTCATTTTCCTATTTGAGAAGGATTGCCACCTTGAATCCTTATTATCACATATATTGTACACCATTTTTTAAACTGCATTTATATTTATGGAGATATGTTGCATAGTGAAAATAAGGGAGGTTATTTTACTATATTGAAAAACTTTGACGATGGTTGTAGTAGGCCTTTTAATACACATATATAACATAGATATGATTTTCCTTCTCCATTTTCTATCACTTTGTGAGTTATTTTAGATTGATACTCACAATGTCATTTGAGAAAGGAGATAATATGAGAATATTTAGATTGATATCTTAATAAAATATAGTTATAAATTGATAACTCATGCTTAGAATCAAAATATTTTGATCCATCCTGATGTCTATCCAAATCCTATAGAAGGATTCTACTGTAAAATAGATTTAAACACATTAAACAAATATGTTAAAATTATATTTTTGAAACTATAAATTACACAATTGGAAATACTTAGTTTTAAGTGTAAAAATGTTTCCAATACAAAAGAATGTGTAAAAAAATTTGTGAATCTTACCAATTATATAAAATGCCAACAAGAAGAACAAAAAATAATATAGTTAGTGAAATAAAGAAAAAGACATACAACAATAGTATAAATTATGAAATAACACAAGGGCACATCACTTTCTGTTGTCATCACCGTGATTATCTTCCTCACTTTGCATGATAACACTATTGTTCTCAAAAATATGTTTTGATCTAAGGTTGTGTCTTAATATGAACCACCAATCCCTATCCAACACATCTAGGTAAAAAAACACTTGGCTGCAGTTTTTGGGGTAAACATAAGGATCCCTAGCTTCATGCCACATCTTTCTAGAGTTGATAGATATCAACCCTCTATCGCGGTAATCCTTTACATTATTATAATCAAGGGTATCCCACCACTTGCACCTAAAAATAACACATTGGAACGAAGATAAGTCCACTTGAATGATATCTTGTATCTTTCTGATGTAACCTAATGTCCCTTGTATTAGGTTTTAATCGTGGTGCCTAACATGACTGTCATGCGGAAAGAGTTATTTTTGCTGACAAAACTAACCTCCCTAGGAGTCTAAGACTCTCTAGTGACAAAAGACAATTAAGAGCAATCCTTCTCTAAACATACATTATTCTATGAGAAACCAAGTGTTTTTCGATCCTACCTCAAGTCCAACGTTTGTTGCAGCAGTCTAGCCTCGTTGATCCAGATGAGCTCCTCCTTCACTTTGAAACCTGCATACACTAACAATCAAACGATTACATAACACCTGGATATTCCATAAAACAAAGTATATTCAACATATAGACCAAGGAGTATATGAAACAATTTATTAACAACAAATCATTGAGAAGAATGGACTTATTTGTATTAAGGAAACAAAAAAGAAACCATTACAACCTGAGCCTTGGTGTTGTGCAAGTTCCTCCCAGGGTCCAACAAGATTTTTCCTCTACTTTGACAAGCTCACCCACTTCCAAATGAAACAAGAAAGGATGGTAATCTCTCCTCACAAGCTTACAATGGAAGTCCTAATTCCAGCAGCATCTACCCTTTGGAATGTTCAGCTTTCAACCTCCCCTCCCTTGGCCCAATGCCTGTATTTATAGTGTTCTAGAGGAAGTTATTCATTTCCAACATCAATGGGATACTCCCTCTTTTGGATGGGGTAGCTCCTCTCTTGATGGGATAAGTTCCTCTATCATAGGGATGCATGAACCATCTGGAGGCGCTCAATACACGTCAAACACTCTTCTAGAAGGCTCTAGAAGTGACCACAAGTAACTTTTTTAAGGTGAAACTTGCGCCTTTTGACCTTTACAGGGGTACGCACCCATCCTTTGGCTTACAGAGCGTACAAGTATGCAGGTACAATAAGTTTGGGATGCGTACACGCAGGCAAGGTAGAGAGAACCTGCGTACCCAGAGATAAACATGTTTTTAGTGACTTTATCTCTTTTTTGAAGCTTGACATGAAGAGCAGAGATATTAGGCTTGACAAGGAGGATAATATGACTATTGATGGAGCCATATTAACTGCAGATA
>APFE031375319.1:49153-102663 GCA_000404065.3 Pinus taeda
CCTCCCCTCCTTTGGCCCAATGCCTGTATTTATAGTGTTCTAGAGGGAGTTATTCAGGTCCAACATCAATGGGATACTCCCTCTTTTGGATGGGGTAGCTCCTCTCTTGATGGGATAAGTTCCTCTATCATAGGGATGCATGAACCATCTGGAGGCGCTCAATACACGTCAAACACTCTTCTCGAAAGCTCTAGAAGTGACCACAAGTAACTTTTTTAAGATGAAACTCGCGCCTTTTGACCTTTACAGGGGTACGCACCCCCCATCCCTTGACTTACAGAGCATACAAGTACGCAGGTACAATGAGCTTGGGATGCGTACACGCAGGCAAGGTAGAGAGAACCTGCGTACCCAGAGATAAACATGATTTTAATGACTTTCTCTCTTTTTTGAAGTTTGACATGGAGAGCAGAGGTATAAGGCTTGACAAGGAGGATAATATGACTATTGATGGAGCCATATTAACTGCAGATGGTCATGGTGACAAATTTCAGTGTAACAATGACTATATTGGTCGAACTCGACTTCCACTCCACAGTTTTGTGTCATGGATCCATCATCGGCATCCTCCATGCAAAAATTATGTCCATGTTCCCACATAGATGGGAACAAATGCACCTATAAAAAAGCAAAAAATTCACAGTGTCATTTATCTAATAACCTTAACATAATTAAAATATAAAATATATATGTTACAATTCAACAATGAATTATGAAGTTAAAAATGTACAGAAAGAGATTATTACCTAGTTGTTGCACCCAATACCTATGTTTAGCATATCCTCTTAAACGCGTTGGTAATGCCCAGATACACCGTATTTCTCTCTGACTTGATCAACAACCCAACTATTAGGGCATCTCATTAGATGATTAGGATAAGGCACACTTCTACCATTCAACCATTTGAATTCTTTCCTATCACTCTCCCATTTCCTCATATTTTGTTTGTTCAATGTGACCCACAGCTATGTCGCTTCCATATTGTAAAGAATGATTTTGTTAATGGGTTCAATTTCTGAATTCGTTGATGAAATCGAACCCAACATATATAGTACGTATGAGATTAAAATATGCATTAATATGAAGTTCAATGTGAATAGTTACTGTGTAGAAATTTGACCAATGATAAGTCACTTGCTCTTTATCACGTGCCTTTTTCGATTCGTTTAGACAAGCTCCCCTTCTCTTTTGTCTTCATCCTTTTCGGCATTCCCAAATCATCACACCCGGTGTGTTGTCGATCTGCTTGACGTACTCATTGGCATAATAGAAAGACTCATACTATATGTACCCATCTGCCATAGACCCCTCGCATTTTTCCCTTCATCAAACAAAACTTTCCAATTTCTTCATGTACCTCTCTAAGAAGGACATCCAACAACAAGAAACCATCCCAACTAATTCAACCTCATCTGCTAGGTGAATTAGAAGATGAACCCTCAAGTCCATGAAATTTGTTGGTAGTTCCTTCTCAAACATACAAACAATCTCAACAATCTCATGACGTCACTGTGGAACACTAGCCATATAAATCTCGTTTGATGTGATTACATATGGAACATCGTAGGTATTGGGGGAATTCATGGTTCACACACCCACACATGAGCAGAGGATAATGACACTCCAAGGTAAACACATACAAAAATTAATTATATTTAATCCTATTGCATAAAAAGAATTAAAAATAATAAAATCATATTTTTAACATGCGTACTTTTAAAAGGTTCAAATGGACTTGTGATTTCAACCCTGACAAATGGTTTTCCACAGTGAAGCGACGTCGTAGTGAAGATCCATATAAAGAAGGCAATCTCACACCCATTATAAATTCTTGTCCCAAAGAAAGATCATCTTTCTTTAAAATCCATGGGACATCACCTTCTTTGAAAGACCAAGAGGGACCAACCTCTCCTTTAGTTTCTTGTCTTGGCCAGTGTTTCTTTTTAGTTTTTGAAGAAATAAGGTCTCTCCTAACAGCTGATGTGTCATTTTATTTCAATGATATGTGCCTCCATAAAGAAGATGAAACATTTTTAAATATATGCATGGGATCTAGTAAGTGGGAAATATTAAGATTCTCCCAATATGGAAGCTCATAAAAAGACATATTTCCTTTTCATCCCAATGGGTAATTTCTTCTCAACATAGGTGCCGAAGTACTGGATCATCGAACATAGGCTCCCCATTTGAATCGAAACTTTCTACAAACTCCTCCTTCTCTCTCTCATATGCTTTAAGTCATTCAACTAGCATCATTATTGTAGGGCTTTGGGTTCTCTTTGGTTTAGCATTGAAAGCGGATGTTGCTAATCTATAAGGGTGTTCTTCTGGGAGGAATACCATGGAGTAGTCATACATTGGCTATTGTAGGTGGCCGAACCACCTAGCCTTCATAGAAGGTCCACAACATTTACATCCATGATACCCTTTTGTTACAAGACCTGCGAAATTATTGTATACAGGGCATGTTAGCGATAACAAAGATTAGAACAATTTCATCGAATTAAATTAATATTTAAAAACAATAATGTTACGTATATAAATAAATCAATAAACATGTAATTTACCATAGAAAAATCCTAAACCTAGATAATCATGTATGGTGTAAGTACATATGCCATACAACGTAAAACTCTTCTCTATTGCAATGGGTCTTGATACATCATATACATGTATCCCTTCCCATAATCATTCAATTCATCTACCAATGGTTGTAAGTAGACATCCATATTCTCCACTTATCTTCTACCATGGACTATGAGAGACAACATAAGATGTTAATCCTTCACAGACAACAATGGGGGGATATTTTTATTGATTGCTACTACATGCCAAACAAAATAGTTGGTGTTTTAGAGGGAATATGGGTTGATGTTATCCATGGCTATGCTGAGTCATAGACTTCATAGTTCATCCTTAAATTTTTTGAGCCATGTATCCTCTATATGCTTCATGGCTATTGAATCTATTGGGATTCGCATAACTCCCGACTCACTTATGTGTGAGACATGCCATACCTGCAACATAGCTAATTATTTGCAATGAAAGAGCCTTTGAATCCTTGGGATTATAGGCATGTGCCTCAATATCTTATGAGGATGACCATGTGATTTACCCATTTTTTTAATTTACAATACCTGTCATGCCCACAATTTGGGCATATCTCTTTGTTTGCATATATACATATACATATACATATACATATTATCATTCAGATATGCATGATATCGTATGTACTCAACATCCAACAATTTCAAAAACTTCTTTTCCTCTTCGTAGCTACCCAACAAGACATTATTACTTGGAATAACCTTATCTTTGAATAACTTGCAGTTGGTGGGAAATATAAATGTAGAATGTCAGTATTTAATGTTCATAAAATCAACCATTTTTAATGTTGATTGTGTGACAAGATTTCTCAAAATATAAGGGACTTGATCGATCATGCAGACCAATTACCTGAATATTGCCTAGAAACATGCATTCAACATGCCAAAATTTTCTTTCAAGTTCTACAATAACATCATTGTCACTAGATAAGTAGAATTCGACTGGCCACTAGGGAAAAAGAGAGGGGTGGTGGAAGCAGATTCCAAAATTTTGAATAAGGTATCAGTGATATGAGCATCATCCCTTAGTTCATAGTTTTGGAATGCATCTAATAACATTTCCTCCATGGCAGTCGTATCCCATAAGTAATCATCCATACCAACCTCTATTTGATTTCCTCCATTTCCAACTTGTGATGAAGAATCACTATTGTTGTAGTCATTCCTAATTGGTGAATATGGACGTAGTGGGAATTGAATAGGTGGTTGTTTCAACCATTCTTTGTATGCTTCATCTCTGAGTCTTTCTCTTAATGCAACATTTATGCAGGAGCATCTGGACTTAGCCAGCAATGTGATTGTATGTTCACATGTTGTGGCTAACAAGAGATGAATTTCATTGACTTGAGTGATCAAAAATCAATTTTAGTGGAGAGGGTTGGATCTCTCGAATTAATCTTTATCTCAATTATTGTAATAATTAGAATATTGTATTATTTTTAGAATAGGAGATAAGTTGTTAGTATAGGTGTGTGTTAGAGCTTGAGAATAGGGATTTAATGGTTGAGTTGATAAAAGTAGAGATTGAGTTTTCAATGCAGTTAGGATAGGATTTGATTCATAAAAGGAAAAAGAATGTAATGACAGAGAGATTAGATGATCGAGATAGAGTGAGTAAGCAAGAAATTTGAGTGAGAGATAGGGTTTGAGATTGAAACATAGGTCAAGTAAACTGTTGTAATCAAGTCGAGAGGGCTAAGACTTTGTAATTTCTATTTTGTTGAATAATTGATGAAGTGTGGTGTGGATGCATTGTTCTGGTGCAGAAATTCATTTGTAGCTGTGTATCGGCATTATGGACCCTAATCGGAAATTTCCTCTGTTTATACATTTTATTTATAAATCTCACTCGATTCGTATTAGGGGTTAATATTGTATTGAAGCGCTAAACCTTTCCTTAAAGCGCCTTTCTTAAAGTATGAACGAAGCACATGGGTTTTATTTCATAAGTGGGAAGCGATATCTCACACACCCTAAAGGTTGTAAATGGTATTGGGAAATTTCACGCGATTACCTTTAGCGGTCGACACGTAGCACAAGAAAACCACTTTTCTTGCGTGCTTCCGACTTGATATCGTTCGTGTAAGAATCTGCGCGAGATTGCGCGACAACCGTTCGATTGGACAGGTCACGTCAACGACAGAGATCGTCTAGGTTATTTGGTGACTGGATGACGCGATAACCATTGGATCTGGAGGAGAAAAATCAATGAAACAGATGAAGTGCTTGATAAAAGGAGAAGTCAACGAGGGACCGGCAATGATTGATCAGATAAGCGAGACCCTTAAGGAGAAAATACACAGACATAACCTATTTGCGTGCAGCGAATTGGCTCTAAAGCTAAATAGTAGTCGAATTATAGACTACCACCTCATTTTCGTCAACCTCCTGCGTCATTTTGGTATTAGAGCACAAAGATTAATTTTGTCTATAGTAAACATGCCACCGAGGAGAGGAGTTGGCATAGGTCAGGGGAGACCTGTAGCAAATGCAGTTCTGCTGGATGAGATCCAGAGTCTGTGTACAAGGATGGAGACAGTGGAGACTATTCAAAGGAGCGCAACTTATAAAGGAGATGCCAGTGCTATAGAAGAATCTTCTAAGGAAGAAGAAGAGGATGAAAGTGAAGCTGCCAAAGTTCTCAAGATATTGGGCAAAGCAAGTGGAAGACCAAAGATGGAAATACCTTTGTATTATGGGAATCTCAATGTAGAAGAGTTGATGGACTGGATCAGTTCATTGGATAAGTATTTTGACTATGAGGAGGAAGTTGATGACAAAAATAAGGTGAAATTTATAGCTACCAGATTGAAGGGTCAAGCAGCTATCTGGTGGGATGAATTACAAACATCCAAAGCAAGAAAAGGAAAGTCCAAGATCAAACAATGGGATAAAATGGTAAGTAGATTGAAAGCCAAATTTATGACAAAAGATTATACATTAAGTCTTTTCAAACAGTTACAGAATTTGAGGCAAAAAGTAATGACTGTTAAAGAATACACATAAGAGTTTTACAAGCTGAGTATTAGAGTAGGACATGAAGAGGATGATGTAGAAAAGGTAGCCAAATACATAAATGGGTTGAGATATGACATATAGGATGAAATCAGCTTGTTGGGACTGAAGACAATTGAAGATGTCTATCAAGCAGCTTTGAAGGCAGAAGAGAAGATGTTGAGGAAGCAAAATCAAAGGAATAGAGGAAAAAGTTCAACAAGAGGTAGAGGAACTACCAAATCAAGATTTCATCACCCTCAGGGTGAAGCAAGAAGTTCAAGTAGTAGACCACCACAGAGAGGATAATTTACTAGAGGAAGATTTGCACCGAGAGGAAGAGGCCGAGGAAGAGAAATTTGGTGTTACACATATGGAGAATGAGGACATGGATCATGGGATTGTTCTCATAATAAAGCAACAAATCAGAGAAATGTGAATGTGGCTGAGGCAAGGGAAGAAAAACCTCAAATTGCAAACAAGGAAGAATCACATAAAGTAGGGGAATCCTTATTGTTGAAAAGGGTATTTCTTAAGGCAGAGAAAGAGATAAGAGAACCAGCTCAAAGAAAGAGTTTATTCAGAACTACATGAAAGTCCAAAGGAAAATGCTGTAAAGTGATAATTGATAGTGGAAGCATTGATAACCTTGTTTCTATAGAAATGGTGGACAAGTTAAGACTAGTGAAAACATTACACCCTAATCCTTACAAAGTATCATGGTTGAAAAAATGACATTAGCCTATTGTGACAGAGTAATGCAAGGTAGAGATCCAGATTGGTACTTATAAGGATGTGGTATTGTGTGATGTAATGCCAATGGATGTATGCCATGTGTTGCTAGGAAGAACTTGGCAATTTGATCGGAAAGCTATTCATGATGGGAGAATAAATACTTATACTCTAGAGAAGGATAGAAATGAACACACATTGCTGCCATTTAAGGATGAAGTAGACAAAGAAGCGCCTAGAAACAATGTTATGTTGATGAGTGGGAAAGAGTTGCTACAAGAAGTCAAGAAGGATGAATAGATGCATTTTGTTGTCATAAGGAGACCTAAGGTAATTTTAACTTCCACAAACTTAGATGATTTATCTGAAGAAACCAAAACTCTGTTGAATGATTTTATTGATATTATTGTGGATGAGTTGCCAAATGCATTACCACCCATCAAGAGTATTAGTCATCATATTGATCTAATACCTAGAGTTAGTTTGCAAACAAAGTAGCATACACGTTAACTCCTTAAGAAAATGCAAAAGTTGGAAGACAAGTACAGGAACTGATGGATAAGGGATTAATCAGAGAGAGTCTTAGTCCAAGTGTTGTACCAATAGTAATGAGTCCAAAGAAAGGTGGTGAATGGTGTATGTGTACAGATTCTAGAGCCATAAACAAGATTACTATCAGGTATACATTTCCATTACCACTCATGGATGCTTTGATGGATTGTTTGAGTGGGTCAAAGTATTTTTCTAAAATAGATCTGAAGAGTGGATATCATCAAATAAGGATTAGAGAGGGAGATGAATGCAAGACCGCATTTAAAACAAATAGTGGGTAGTATGAATGGTTAGTGATGCCTTTTGGACTCACTAATGCGCCTATCACATTCATTAGGTTAATGAATGAATTCTTGTAGGAATACGCAGGCAAGTTTTTCATTGTTTATCTTGATGATATTCTAGTTTTCAGTAGAAGCAAAGAAGAACACCTGGAGCATCTTAAGTTGGTTTTAAGAACTCCGCAGAAAGAGAAACTGTTGACAAATCTGAAGAAATGTATTTTCATGAAAGAAGAATTAATCTATTTTGGATTTGTAGTTTCTAAAGAAGGTTTGAAAATGGATCCAGAGAAAGTCCAAGCAATTTGGAACTAACCTACTCCAAGAAACATATTTGAGGTAAGAAGCTTTCATGGACTTGCAAGTTTTTATAGAAAATTTATCAAAAGTTTTAGTCACATTTGTGCACCAATTATTGAAACAATCAAAGAGACCAATCAACCATTCAAGTGCACAAAAGTAGCAGACCGAAATTTTAAGTTGTTGAAGAAGAAAATACAAAGAAACCGGTTTTAGCTTTACCTGATTTTGGGAATGTTTTCCAAGTTGAAACTGATACTAGTGGAGTTGCAATTGGAGCAGTTTTGAGTCAAGAACAAAGACAAATAGCCTACTTTAGTGAGAAACTAAATGAAGGTAATAAGAAGTATTCTTATTATGATAAAGAATTTTATGCTATTGTGCAAGATTTAAAAAATGGAGACATTATTTTTTACCAAAGGAGTTTGTATTATATTCTGACAATCATGCATTACAATTCATAAACAACCAGCAAAAATTGAATCAGAAACATGCCAAGTGGGTAGATTTTTTACAGAGTTTCACTTTTGTGATAAAATGCACAATTTGTAAGTTGAAAAAAGTTGTTGATACTTTAAGGAGGGTAAATTTAATTGTACAAGAATTAAGAGTTGGTATTGTAGGATTTGAAGAAATGGCTGATATGTATAAAGATGATGCAGAATTCAAAGATATTTATGCAGTTGTACAAAATCCAATATTTCAAAACGGAAGTCAGTGGTTGATTATCTTATTCTAGGTATACTATTTAAAGGTAACAAATTGTGCATTCCCAAATGTTCTATGGGGGAAAACATAATCAAGGAGAAACACAGTGGAGGATTATCTAGTCACTTTGGACAAGACAAAACCTTTGCTCAGGTAAATGCTTTTTACTATTGGTCAAATATGCAAACTAATGTTGAGAGATTTGTTGAGAAGTGTAGGATATGGCAGCATGGGAGAAGCCAAAATACAGGATTGTACGAGCCATTTCCAATACCAGACCGACCGTGGGATGCAGTTAGTATGGATTTTGTTTTGGGGTTACCTAGAACTCAAAGAGGGAATGATTCCATTTATGTTGTGGTAGATAGATTTTCCAAAATGGCACATTTCATTGCATGTAAAAAGACTAGTGATGCAACACATATTGCTAATCTATTTTTTCAGAGGTTGTAAGGTTACATGGATTGCCTATAACTATTGTGTTGGATAGGGATACAAAGTTTGTTGGGCATTTCTAGAGAACTCTTTGGAAGAAACTAGGTGCTAACCTTAGCTTCAGTTCAGCATACCATCCTCAAATAGATGGACAGAGCGAAGTGGTAAACAGAAGCTTGGGAAACATATTGAGAAGTTTAGTGTATAACAATCCGAAGCAGTGGGATTTAGCACTTTATCAAGCTGAGTTTGCTTATAATGACACTCCAAACTGAAGTACTGGGATGAGTCCATTTCATATTATTTTTGGAATGAATCCAAGAGGTGTGTATGAGCTCAGAAATTTGGGTAAATAGGAGATAAGAAGTGCAAAAGCTGAAGAGTTTGCAGAGCAGATGCAGAGACAACAAGAGGATGTCAAAGACAGATTGCACGAAAGCAGTGGTAAATACAAACAAAGAGCTGATATGAAGAGAAGAGAAAAGGAATTCCAAATGGTAGATCTAGTGATGGTATATTTGAGAAAAGAAATATTTCCTATTGGGACTTATAATAAACTAAAGATGAAAAAGATAGGACCATGCAGAATTGTGAGGAAGTTTTCAACTAATGCATATGAAATTGAATTGCCAGAATGGATTGGAATATCACCTATCTTCAATGTTGCAGATTTGTATCCATACAAGGAGACAGAGTCAGAGCTACAGAAGGAAACTATAGGAGATGAAGTTTAAACTTTAAACTGGGAAGAAAAAATGCCAAAGACAGTCAAGAAAGATGTGGAAGATGTTTTGGAGAAAAGAGTATCCAAAAGAACCAGAGGACGGGTTTATTCTCAGTATCTAGTCAAATGGAAGGGACAACTAGTAGAAGATGCTAGTTGGATAACAACAGCAGAATTACAAAAGTATGGAGTAGATCCTAAAAGTTTGATAAAGAATTATTTTCTTCACCGGGAGTTTGATGCAGGAGCATCCAGACTTAGCCAGCAATGTGATTGTATGTTCACATGTTGTGGCTAACAAGAGATGAATTTCATTGACTTGAGTGGTCAAAAATCAGTTTTAGTAGAGAGGGTTGGATCTCTCTAATTAATCTTTATCTCAATTATTGTAATAATTAGAATATTGTATTATTTTTAGAATAGGAGATAAGTTGTTTGTATAGATGTGTATCAAAACTTGAGAATAGGGATTTAATGCTTGAGTTGATAAAATTAGAGATCGATTTGTCAATGCAGTTAGGATAGGATTTGATTCATATAGGGAAAAAAAATGTAATGACATAGAGATTAGATTATCGAGATAGAGTGAGTAAGCGAGAGTTTTGAGTGAGAGATAGGGTTTGAAATTGAAACAGAGGTCAAACAAACTATTGTAATCGAGCCGAGAGGGCCAAGACTCTGTGATTTCCATTTTATTGAATAATTGATGAAGTGTGGTGTGGATGCATTATTCAGGTGTAGAAATTCATTTGTAGCTGTGTATCAACGTTGAGGACCCTAATCGGGTATTTTCCTCTATTTATACATTTTATTTATAAATCTCAGTCAATGCATATTAGGGGTTAATATTGTACTTAAGTTCTAAACCTTTCCTTAAAGCCCCTTTCTTAAAGTATGAAAGCACATGGTTTGTATTTCATATGTGGGAAGCGTTATCTCGTGCACCCTAAAGGTTGTAAATGGTATTGGTAAATTTCACGTGATTACCTTTAGCAGTCGACACGTAGCATGAGAAAACCACTTTTCTCACACGCTACCAACTTGATATCGTTCGTGCAAGAATCCGCACGAAATTGCGTAACAGTCGTTTGAATGGACGGGTCATATCGACGACGGAGATCGTTTGGGTTAGTTGGTGAACGAATGATGCAATAACCATTGGATCTGGAGCAGAGAAATCAACAACGCGGATTGAAGCACTTCGTAAAAGGAGAAGTCAACGAGGGACCGACAGTGGTTGGTCAGATAAGCGGGACCCTTAGGGGGAAAATACATTTACAGAACCTATTCGCGTGCAGTTGATTGGCTTTATAGCTAAACAGTAGTCGAACTATAGACTACCACCTCATTTTTGTCAACCTCTTGCATCAAACATTCTCTCAATTTGACATTGCAGTGGGGTGCACTAGAAGATGGTAGGTGGGTCGCTCATCATCACTATAATCATAATTTCAAAAAATATTGAACATTAGTACATCAATGATATTAGTAAGAAAAATGTAATTGGTTTGTTGAAATTACATTATACCAAAAAATTATTACCATCATTGATCCAGGATTGCAGTTGGAAGATGACATGTTCCAATTGAGAGGGTGAAGCAATTGTCCATTTTCATCTCCCAACTGCTTGCGATATGTTGCTCCTCATAAGAGCTTCTGATGTTTTTGACATGGAGGAATATTTTTTGCATTTGAACTTGATTATGAATCGAGATCCTACAAATTTGGATACATTTTTATTCAAAATGACATGGATAAAAATAAAAATAAAAAAATAGATAATCGAAATATAAATAAAATTTGAACTTATTGGAGATGGAAAGAGAGAACTTCGCAAAAGACTTTCAGAAAAATGGAACGAGCTGGAATTTGAAGAATTAACCATTTGATATTATGAGATTTTCTCCCTGCATTTGAGCAAAATCAGAAATAAAATTTTGTGAACATACCTAAAATTAATTTTGAGAACTATATAACCACAATTTGAATTTCAATATAGTTTTCAAACCAATTTTCAAGAATAAGATGACTTTAAGCGGAAAATGTATATTGTGAACAATTGTCACTCATGTGGATGTGTCCTAAAGGATATTTTGAGATGAATATGCCATTTTTTGTGAAAATATAATTTCAGATAACTTTTAAACCCTATCGGTGTTTTTTTAATCAAAACTAACGCATCGATTCGTTTACATAATAAACACGTCGATGTGTTAACATAATAACATCACTCGTTTCCGAGATTTTGAAACTTAAAAAAAAAAAAAATCTATCATGTATGTGTTCTTATAAAACCACACACACTGACGCTTTTAAATAAAAACCACACTGATCATTCAAAATAAAAAATCACACCTATTTCCCGGATTTCGACAACCAAAAAAATGAATTATATCGTATTGGTGCTCTTATGAAATTAACAACAACGATGCGTTTAAATAACAATCGCAATGGGGCGTTAAAATATTACATCGGTTTCTGGGATTTAAAAAAAAAAAACAAAAATAAATAAATAAATTATTATTACATCATATTGACGCTGTTGTAAACAAGACAACAACAATGCATTTAAATAAAAGCAACACTTATCCACACTTGTTTTCAATATTTCAAAAATAAAAAGGAATTCTTTCATGTCAACGTTATTATAACATCTACCGCACCATAGCATTAAAATATTAACCGACCATTTTCGGGATTTCGAAAATAAATAAATAAATGTATTTTATCATGTCGGTGTGTTTAGAAAATTAGCGCATTGACAATTTATTAGTGCACTTTACTTGTAAAAGCACCAATGATGTTTACTATTGAATGCACTGATGTTTGGGAAAAACAAAAAAAAAAAACAAAACAAAACAAAACGTGATTTGTTTTTTTCAAATTGAAAAATGAGGGGCAATTGATTTTTCGAAATTTAATTTCATAAAGTCTTTTAAATAGTAATATGTTATTCACTATTTGATTATTTTTCCGAAAATTTTAAGGGAGAGATTTGCAAGAGAGACATACAAAGATTATTGTGCAACAAACGAATACTTTGGAACAACAAAACTATTCAAAATATTAGAAGTTGAAAGGTATGGTGATTCACTCAAAACCCTACATATTAAAAATTTTAAACTTTATTGTTGATTTTACTAATATTTTTTTTTACAATTTCTGTTAGAATTAATTAAAAAAGAGATCATTTGCAAGATGGACATACTGGGAGAAATGTGGAGCAGTAAAATATTTTGGAACTGCAAAAAGATCAAAATTTGAAAGCTATGGTGCTTCACTCAAAACCATGCATAGCAAAAATTTTAAATTTTACTGTTGATTTTAATGTTACATTTTTTTACATTTATGTTAGATTTATTCAAGAAAAAGGACTTTGCATAATAAAAATTTTTTTTGTTGATTTTACTAGTAAATTTTTTTATGATATTTGTTCCTATTTCGATTCAATTAAAAAAAAATCAATACTTACAATAAATTCTTGCTTATGTGACTGCAAAATTTCACCTTAGGGTTTAACTCTCACTACCACTTCACAATTAGGGTTTTTCATTTTAAATCATTTTAGATTGAATAGGTTTGTGTAGTTACTATATATATAGTGTTTAAGATATAAAGTAGGAGGACCACATAATGAATTAGATCCAAACCTTGTTAGCCCTATCCATTTAAAAAAAATGTCAGCTATTTATCTGTGTGCCCAGTGTAATATAACACACTGGCTCGTCTCTACCAAATAGCACTGTTAAGTGACTTGTATTTAATTTTTTATGTTTTCATTTTTTATTGTCATGGCGATGCTTTTATCATTACAAATCGCATCATCGTCGTTTAAAATTATTTTTCATTGTTAATGTTGAACAAATAAATGCCAAGGGCATTTAATAAAATAAACACATTAGGGTGTTTATTTAAATAACCGCATTAGTTACCAGAACTCTTTTTGGCTAATTTATTTATTTATTTAGGTATAAAATATATTTAATGGCTTATGTATGAAATTATACAAGTTGTATATTGATAGTAATTTGTCTTAAAAGTTGTCAAGTAACAAAAATATTGATCAACACAATGATAGGACATCCAAAAAGCAGAAAATGTCATTTCTTTATAAATCCTTTACAAAATTAATATGTTTGAACTATATATAAGTTTAACTAATATGTATTGGTTGTTGTGTGTCATGTAGAGCCACAAAATGAAAAAGGTTGATAAGATTATTTCTAATATAAGTACATGAGAACATAAAAGCCTAATAGAAAAGTTGCAAAATGATGAATCAAGTGAACAAAAAAATACTATTCAATGTGTTTTTTTTTTTTTTTTAATAATATACTTAAGATATTAGGTTACATGTTTCAAACAATCTATTAATTCATATATGTTTAATGTTCTACAGGGAGAAATAATGAAGGAAAATATCAATGTCGTTCTAAGAAAATTAAAATTATAGAACATGTAAATGACGATGAATTGATCCTTAGCTCATCTGGAGTGGTGTTGGAGGTTAATGAAAAGGGAATTTTTTTTTACAAACTATGCGGGATATAGTGGAACAAACGTATAGATGTACTTTCCACTTACAATGCAAAAATCAATCCAATGATTCCAAGAACCAAGTTACATCTAAACTACAGGGAGCACTTCGAGAGCAATGGACAATGGGACTTGTCAGACTTGCAATAGCAAAAACATACAACAAAAAAGAATCATTCAAAAGGTAATATTCCTAATTAAAATGATTTTCTAGAATTATATGTATATTTTACTACAAACCATTCATTTATTAATATGATTTTTTTAATATTTAGTTCTCATATATCAATATAAAAATAGTTTATTAGTTTTTTTAGGAAGATTATGAAAATCCCAAAGAATCAACGAGTTGATATGTGAAACATGCCAGTAGGAATGTCCAAAAAAATGTACAAAGAGATGGTCAAATAAATGGACATAATTGCATCGCAGGAGGATTCATCTCAACAACAACGTGCTTCAAATGTATGTAATCATTGTTTGTACATATAAACAAATAATTTAGCATTAAATATTAATTTTCACATATTTCCTTTTAGAAAAGAAAACAAAATGGAACTCATTCAACCCATAAAATAAGACGAAAAGGAAGAAAATGGTTGATTTCAAAGTTTGTGAGTAATTGTTAATATTTCCTTATAATAACTTAAGGTTTCATTTTAGTATATTTTAAGTTGTTTTACAACAACCATACTTGAATGTCTTCAAATAGGTGCTAACATACAAAGAAGAGCCATCAAAAGAATTGATTTTCATTGGGTTAAACATGGGTTGTGAGTATATGTTGGCATATCAAAAATTAATTGTGGAATTTGTAAGTATATATGTTGTTTTACTTCTCTGAGTTTATAATCAATAGAACAAAAAAAATATTTTATATTAAATCTATGATTTATAATGGGGTATAAAACTTGCAGGAAACAAAGTATGGAACTACACCAAAAGAAGAGTTGTTGCAAAAAGACATGAGACTTGGTTTTGAAACCATGTGTACATTCCATGAGTCAATTCTTGCTATGGTACATTGTTATTCGATTTACATAGATGTATATTATTTATTTCAATTTTCATTATTCTCACCAATGTAGATATGTTCATTACACTTTATTTTTATGTTTGCGAATGAAACACGATCAAGAAGACAAAAAAAATCGATGCAATAAACAAAACATTCTTTCAAATAACCTAAGTCATGGAAGTAGCTCTATCACTGACAGCAGTTACAGCGAAGAATGATGATCTATTTGGATATCAATGCAATTTGTTGTATTTTTTGAAATAATTGTCTGTAAAAATCAGACTTTTTGTTTAATGTAATGGACATAGTGTACCAATTGAAAGACAATGGGCTACCAATAACTATCCCATTTTATATGATAGAGAACCTCTTGTTTATATATAATAAAATACATTTTAATTTATTCTATTGTTTTATTCTATGTCATTGTGAAATGTTACACCACTAATTAAATATATGGATGATTAAATATTATATTGAATAGATGTGAAATCTGATAATATAACAAATTAATCCAAACATCGTATACAAATGAACTAATCAAAACTTAATCTATATAAATATTGTTATAAGATATATGTTGATTTTTCGATGAACAATTTTAAAAAATCACAATAACGGCACTGTCACGGGTCGATGTTTCTAAAAAGGATAAAATATCATGCAAAAAATTGGTGCATCTTTAACATAAACATGCACCAGTGTATTATTTTATCTAAAAGCACCATTATAGCAAGAATTTTCGCATGGTCGGTGCCTTTTCTGAAAACAAAAGCACAGGGGCATTATATTCTTCAAGTACTAGTGTTGTTTGCATTTAATGCCCTGATGCATTGTAATTCTTAAATCACTAGTGCTTTCATAGAACTAACACCCTAGTGTTACAAATTATTATTTCCAACCCTGGTGCATTATTCAAATTAATAACACCAGTTCTTTTTATATTAGTAGTGCATCGGTGCTTTTATACAAATAATTGGCATCAAAGTTGCGAGTTTAAATAAAAGCAACGAGTTTGCAATATTTGTTTGTCTGCACCAGTTTCATTCCTAAAAAGAACGCCTCAGGGCATTTTTTTAATAGATACGCAACGGGGCAGTATAATTTCAGGCACCAATGTTCTTTGTATTCAATGCTTCAGTGCTTTTAGTTATGTATACAGCCCTAGTGATTTTATATATTTAACGCACTGGTGTTATTTTTCCATGAAGTGCACCACTAAAAAAAAATCTACTAAAACCTTCGACCGGCTATATTTTTCCAATTGTGATGAAGTTCCATTATAATCTCCATTAAAACATCTGCTATTGTAAAAGAATGTTTTACCAAAGGTTTTTTTGACAATTTTTGTGAATTTTATAACATTAGAAACCTCCATTATAACCTTTGCTAGAAGGTATTTTCCTTGTAGTGAGAGTTGTATGAGTTAGAAATGTTTGAAATACTGAAGTTCTAGTGATGCCATATCCATTGTCAAAACCAAATGGAGAAGGTGCTAGGGTAGCACACTCCATAGACCAACACTGGGCAATTAAATTAAATCTTGGTCAGGTCTGAATTATGAGGTGCCACAGATGGTATTACTGACACTAATTCAAAGGATGAATCAGACCCCAAGTTGTGTAAAAAGAGCACAAAGAACATTGACACATGTGGAGAAAAAACAAATGACCCGGAGGAGATTTGATCACCTTACAACTAATGACAATACAACTAAGTAATAACTAGACCTTTGACAAACAAACAAAAAACCCATACATTGATCGTCCGAGGAGAGTATAATGAAAACAAACCTTTGACAAACAAAAACACAACCATACATGATCATCCGAGTAGAGTATAATGAAAACAGACATTCGTTTATTCCTGCATAGACCTCTCTTATCCACTTGAACTTTTTAACGATTTTGGATTTATACCAACAACCACTAAAACATAGCCTTTTCGCCACCCTGGGTCCAATACCATGCATATATAACATGGCACATATGTGAGAGGTTGGGCTTGTCGAGTGAGGTGAGCAACAAGTGCACTCAACATGGTAATCCAAGTGTACAATCCAAACCAGTACTCTTCCATCCCAAAAAAAATTGTTATAGTAAGCTCATAAATGAAATTTCCACATATGTCAGTGAATTCTATGTCTGCGACCAATCCACCATGAGAGGAGCATTCCATCTCAGAACAGACATGATGAATTTTGTTTCCAAAAACACTATTGTTTACGTAACCACATCCTCCAACCTACTCGCATTTAAGTCAATCATACTTTGGTAGGTGTGGCATGGTTTGGGAATCATGAGATCACCACGTGAGGGGAATGTGGAGCCAGATGTAGAGCAAGGAACTAATGCCAAGGGCCACCACCATATAAGCCATACATAATACCCGCATGTCAATTATAACCTCACTCGATAAACTGACATCGAGCAAAACCCTCATTTCGATTATGCCTCATGCTGAGAACCATGACCATGAGAGCAACCCCATCGAGGATGTTTACTTCTACTAAGAATCTATCCTATTCCATCCAATGCATGGTTTCCTCATTACATGTCGTCACCAACTAAGACTCATCAAATGTTGTGTGTCTTTCTGAACTACCCCAGTTCACCAATGTGTCTTCCACCTTATAACCTTCTCATCGCGTGTGAATAGGACTAACATAGTCGAATTTGGACACCAAAACTTTAATATGGTTGACCACATCCAGGAGGTGCCAACTGTGGTTCAGTTTATTTGTTGGGTGACCAAGTAACAATTTGCGTACACAATGGATGACTATCTGAGAGTCACCATGAACATGAATCAAACGATACCCTTCTTTGATGGTTATTTGTAAAACCTTTCTCAAGTGCTAAAAATTTTGCAAGTTATTTGTTGCCATCCCATAGGGAAAGGTGAAAACATGTAAGGGATCATAATTCTCATCCCTAAAAATCCATCCATAACAAACCTTTCCTAGATTTCCCTTAGAATTTATTTTTGTTGATGCTTCTTGTTAGGAGAATTTGGCTATGATTCTATGGTAGCTGATTGCATACATTATTTTGACCTATGGCGAATTAGAATTACAACCTATGTAAACTTTAATATATGTCTAATATAATCAGAGTTTGTTTTTTTTTTTGTTCTGAAAAAAATGTGTGGAACACCTCCTAAATATTAACAAACATGTTTTAATAAAAGCCTCGACAAACAGTGACTAGAAGAGTTTCGAACCTAGGCGGACATACAAAAAATTCACAAGTTGTTCCATCAATTGCCTACAAATAGATGTGCAAAAACTTTGGATGTTTCCGCTCACACCAATTGTCTTGTTTTATGGGCTAAATGTTTGATTTTGAAACTATGCGAAGGTTTATTTGTTGTAGTTGGTCCTAGTCTTGGAGATGAACATGTTTGTGTTTAGGGGTATGGGTTTTTATTTTTTTTCATAGTTAATTTAAAATTTAAATTAGAATTTGGCAGATAATTTTATTTTTTTTAAGAAATTGTGAATTTTTTTATTTAAAATGTGTTTTTGAATTGTGATGGGGCCTTGAAAATTAATCTAGGGATCCCAGAGGGGAGGGGTGCTCTATGGCTTCAAAGAAGTTAAAGTTGCAGAGTATTCATGGGGTTTAGGATGTATGACAAATAACGAAGCTGAAGCTAATGCCATCTACCAGGGGATTCAGTTAGCCAAAGAAAATTAGGTAGCTTCTCTCACTATTTCAAGAGACTACCTCTTGCTTATTTAGTGTTTGGTGAAGCGCTCCTCTGTGAGGGACAAAACATTAGAAAGTATTATAAAAAAAATTATTAAAGCAGTGGAAGGGTTCTCTTCAATAGCATATTTCAATGCTCTCGGTGATCTCAATAAAGATGCAAACTTAAGTGTTAATGAAGGGTGCAAATTAAGATTGAAAGATTTAAAAATCAATGGCCAAATCAAACCCTCTCTTATTCCTTAGAGCTAAATGGATTGACATTGCACAATTATGAAGGATTGCATTATCAATCAGTTATAATATAACATGTAAATTTTGTTTTTTGGTGGGTCATTTTTGTGAGATATATATATCTATAAAAAACCCAATTTTTTTTGTTATCTAATTTGAAGTCTCATTGAAAAATTTATATTTTGCTAAGTAAAATCCTAATTTTTTTTAATATACTTTGTATTTATCTCATCCAACTCAATTAAATATAAATACAAAATTCACATTTCAATTTAAAAAATAAATAGAAAAAAATTATTATATTAAATAAATAAATAATATTAAAGTAAACAATAATATTAATTGACATATAAAACTTGTATATATACTTTGTGGAATTCGTCATCATAATTAATTTAATTGAGTGACGTAATTCCATAGAATACAAATACATTACGTTTAGTCTTTTATACGTAAGGTGGGTGGGACGATAAGAGAGTCTACTTTTGATAAGCACGTGACATTGATAGCGACAGCTCATCAGCTTATCGTGCCTTTAACGGTCGGCAGTTTATATGAAGCACCCATGTGCCTCTTTATTTTGATATAATTTTTTTGATATAGTATTCATTATTAGGTTATTTGAAAAATAAATTTAAAATGATTTATTATTATATTATTTAAAAATAAATTATAAATATAAATATTTTTGTAAATAACTACACATTCATAATAATAGTGAAATAGAGATAAGTTACAATATAAAAGCTCAATTTAAGAAGTAAGATTTTAAATTAACCATTGCCTTTGAAAATGTAAAAAGTATGATATCATACTATAAATGGATTGAATAAGTTTATTATAAATGTAACTTTATGGAAATGCGTAATTAATATTTTTCAAGTTAAATGAGACTTTATGAAGTGTTAGCAATTCACTAAACAACAATTCATCAATAATCATAATAATATAGAAATTTGCTATAGCATCTTTAACCATTATTATGCTAAAGATGCACTCAATGGCCCTAATTCTTATCACTCATGTAGTTGTTGATCTCAATTCTCCTCATAACTCTTTAAAAACATTTTTTTGGCTTACATATACTAATATTGGTATAGTTATTAACGTACATATGCTAGTATTCTTCAATCAAAGCATGTACATAGACAAATATCCCATTGGCAACTCTCATATGCTTCCAAAATGCACTAAGAAAATCAAAATATAAATGTGCACAAATTATGAGCTTTTGGGCAAGGTTTATGTGTTTTCCAGTTTTATGACCTCCTATGACCTATAGCTAACTACCCCAACCATCATTTAGCAGTATAAAAGAGATCCTAGGATGGAGAAGAATGAAAGAACCCTTATGTTGATGTACTTATGTCAAACTTTGCAGGCAAGTAATCTTTGAGATTTTAAGGGAACTCCCTTCAAGAAACCCTTGTTCCCTGCTTCATGCCCCTTCTCATCTTACGCAGAAGAAAATAGTCCTTCTCTTTCATTCTGTGTTAAGGATCGAGAGGAACATACCTTCAATTCTCGTATAGAAGGAACCTAAGTGGTCATTCCATGCAGTGCCAATGGCTAGAACCATGTATTATATTTCCATTATATTGTTTTCATTTGAATCAATAGATAACTCACATATTTCCCTCACCCAACTAATTGTTTCCAATGCACTTCATTGTGTTCAATTATGAAGAGTTGGCGGGATACTAGTTGTCTAGTTATGATTAGTTAAGGTCTTGCTTGGCAACACTTATTTCAACCATCAATTCTACAAGTATTTACCTCAATAACTAACTAGTTAATTACAAAAATGTATATATACTCTTTCAAACTTGGGTTCAAATGTGTTATTTCCTAGTCTTTCATTATGTATGATGTTAACCCTAACCATGGGATAATATTTCCACCAACAAAAATAATGTAAGAATTATACTAAAGATTTCATTAAAAATAATTAATTATAACATTATCTAAATCACTTATCATTAATATTTCAAAATTACAAAAAAAATAAAAGATTGAGTCTCTTTTATATTTGCAAGTTTCATTATTTTCTCTCGTGTTAGAATTCATCATCCACAAATGACATCATTTTCCTTTCTCTTCCTTTATCCCAAATTTATTAATCTAAAATAGTAATCATAAATTACACTTTATTAAATGATACTTATAAATGATACTTTTAAAATGTACTACACTATGGAAAGCTAATAAAATGTTTCTTCTAATCTATGTAACTCATATCTAAAACATGTTATGTTCCAACATCATGCTACATCTCTATAAAGCAATAAAATGCAAAACAAAACAAGGGAGGCTGCGAGGCAGCAAGTCCCTGCATTAAGTTCAGAACATAAATATGAACAGAAAGAGAACAAGTGGCAGCATAGCCAGCAAACTACGGCATATAAAAAAAAATAAAAGAGCAGAGCAAAGAGTTCTTTCAACATTTTAGCACATCATCTATTGTAGGCAGCCAGCAAACTACGACATATATAAAAAAATAAAAGAGCAAAGCAGAGAGTTCTTTCAGCATTTTAGCGCATCATCTTTTGTAGTCTGATAGAACAGAAAAGCAGCGATATGAACTGCCCTGTGAAAATTAGAAATATATTCGTACTTGATAATGTTTTTAACAACAACGTCAAGTGAGACATTAAGCTAAGACACTAATTATTATTATTTATTAGCAATGAGTAAAAAAAATATCTAATGTGTTATACAATATAATATCATAACAACACTTCGAGGGAGAGATACAACATTACTTCGAATGTTGGACAGTCATAAACGAAACCAAACTTATTAGTATTGGGCAACTTATGAGGACCAGCCACTTTCTCTCTCCCTTACCACGTGCATTGCATGCAAGCCATGGGCTTGTACTTATTTTGCAAGTACTAATGAAAAGCTTACATATTATCATATTATTCTTATTGTAGGACCTTTAAATTAGCTATTCTATTGAATCAATATTTTTACTTCCTTTTAAAAAAATACTCATGACACACGATATAGCAAAGAGGTGAAAATGTAAGAGTAAGCTTGTTCTCCATATGACATTTTCGACATTTATGAAGAAGTGCCATGTTAAAGCCTAATGGAACAAAAGAGGTCAAATAGTCGATTCGACATTTATGAAGAAGTGCCATGTTAAAGCCGAATAGAAAAAACAAGGTCAGCAAGAGCGAGAAATAGTCGATTGCCCTTCTATGTCAGTTGCAAGAGCGAGAAACCGACATTTGGTATGCCACGTTTCCATGCTACAACATACGTGTTAATAGACAGAGGACTCAATTACAGCAACCTGACACTTATGCTTTCAGATGGTCATCCACAACGAGTATCGCTGGAAGCACAGAAACTGCGATCGATACTGAGGTTTATGAGAGATAGGTCTGAGATTTATGGCTCGCTAGAGACGCTTACATATGGTAATGTATTTGGTGTTTGTGGAGAGGTAGAAAAGCATCCCATAACTCCCAGGGATGCTGCTCTCATGCAGAGTGCGGAGGCACTCGCCGAACCGCGTCATAGCGAAACATGAGACAGCAGATCAATGCTCTGAGGCAGCAGGGAGGTGAGGGACTCATTCTCTGTGGCATCAGTATCAATCCAGCCACCATGAGGCTGGTTATTCAACCTTCGCCTCTGCTTAACGATTCTTGCGAGTCTCGAGACATGAATAACCAGGGACTGCAATTGAATCAGAGCCTGCCTTTCAATCTTACAAGTACGAACACGGTTATGCTCTTGAACTACGATCCTATAATACTGGCATCGCCATTGAATTGTAGTTCAAGCAGTTCGTGTCATACATATATTAATGAAGCTGAGGTAGCCATGGCGTGCAGGAAAGATGGTGTCTATTGCACATTTATAGTGGGAGGTTTTACCGCTTCTCAGACAATAAGGGTACACTCAGGTGGTTGCAGGGCTTACATGAGTGTCCTAAATTTCAACCCAGCGGTGCCTACGAGGTAGTGGAACTATGGAGTAGAGATACAGTGGGCTGCACCGTTGGAGCCTTCTTGTAAAAGTCAAGCAGATTGTGACCAGAACTCTGCTTGCTCGTCCATTCTCAGTTTCACAAATTCTGTTAACACGAATGAACTTGAGGATGTCGAGTTTTCTAGCTTCAATGTCTAAGACTAAGGTCAGAATGGAGACTGAAGCTACTAGTCCTAGATAAACGTGTGCTTCAACAGGCTCTACTTCTAGATCTTGCCCACGAAGGTATGGGTCTTTATCTCTAAATTCAGAATCCCAATCAAAAGCATGAGGGAAAAACGTAAATATATAGGTTTAAAAAACTGTGCTCTCTAATTTCTAATAAATTTGCATTCTCTGAGTCAATTAAATGGTTCTATAAATCAGATATATGAACACAATAAAAACAAAGTGGACTAAAATTGTTAACTCCTTATCCTACTTAATAGGTTTTTGAGACAAATAGATAGTTCTTTCAATTCATATATATAAACCAGACAAATAGATAGATAGTTTGTTACTGCTATAAATAACCAGAGAAAAAGGATATAGAAAAAATGATGTGAAAATTTGGTATTCAATTTACTACATTACAGTAGTCTGAAAATAGACTCTAAACATAATTGTATATGATTGAACTAGCTATTCATGATGCCAACGAAGGAATCTGCTGGTGGAATCCTGAAATTTCATTGCTCTTCGAACTTCTCAACGAAGCCGCTAATCATGGATGGTCTACATCTCATCAACAGCAGGAGACGGCGATATCTGGAGTGTATGCAGCAATCAGGGCACAAGGTGAAATTGTTCTGTAAATCAGATATATGAACACAATAAAAACAAAGTGGACTAAAATTGTTAACTCCTTATCCTACTTAATAGGTTTTTGAGACAAATAGATAGTTCTTTCAATTCAGATATATAAACAACAAGCGAAAGGGAAAGAACAGTTAGGCCTATGTTGCAGAGTTTGTTACTGCTATGAATAACCAGAGAAAAAGGATATAGGAAAAATGATGTGAAAATCTGGTATTCAATTTACTACATTACAGTAACGCTAATCATGGATGGTCTGCATCTCATCGACAGTAGGAGATGGCGATATTTGGAGCGTCTGGATCCACGACCAGCACGCCTGTGATCTGCAACACAGAAGCAATCAGGGCACGAGGTGAAATTGCAGAAAAGTCGACTACAAAGCATTGCAATTTTTAGCAGAGATAGTGCTATTTATAAGCCATACTTCCTAGTTGCATAAGCCGCACACTCAGTGTATAAACCGCATAAATTAATTCTAAATATCATCAAACCGATTACTATAATCCTTGGCCATTACCAGATGACAAGGACTAATAAAATGTAAAACCATCATAATCTTACCTAATTTAATAGAAACTTTGTTGATGTATCCATTTGAAACAAAACAAAAAACACATTTGAAACATTTGAAATGATTTTTAAAATAGTAAAAATAAGTAGGCAATTACTTAAAAAATTAGTGATAAATGAAATCAAAATTTAAAATACAAAATTATTATATCTATTATACTTAGCACCCTCCCTCATATATTTTCTAATATCATTAACATAAAAAACTAATCATAAAGTGTATATCTCTATAAAATCATTTATATCGAGAAAGTGTATACATCTCATGCATTCTATACAATTACATATTGACATTTATAATTAGTTGGAGAGAGAGAACATGTATTTCGATGTATATTCACGTTAATATAGAGATTATAAAGACTATATATATGCACAATGTATATAGAAACTATAGGAAAATATCCCACTTTTTTATTGCCACTTTCACTTGCGCACTTGTTTATGAGAATATTGATCTGCTTTTTTCAATTTACAATTTAATTTCCTAATCCGATAAAAATTATATTTAAAAATCCAAAATATATATTATTAAGGTATTATTTTTCTTAAGATTTATGGATTTGTAGATTATTGTTAATTTTATCTGCATGCAAATTAGAATTGTGCAAAAAAAAGAGAGCAACGAAATAAAAACTCACAAACCATGATTAATACAAGATATGACCTAGGGAACCTTTTTGGGAAAAACCCGGCTAGAAGGTGTTGCCACTCTGTTCTCTTTCTCTGAATAGAAAATGGTTGTGAGTACAAAGAAGTATGGTTTGTGTCCCGTGGGTTATTACAGTTCAAAAATCCTCTCTATGTGCTCTATCTCCTATCCCTCTCAGCGATTTTTGCTCATCTATGGAACAAATGCACTTGAAATAATGGAATGCATTTTCCTCTTGGTGGCCCAGTTATAACACAACCTGATAGCCTACTAATGGTTAGGTTTGACTACCTCAACTCTTAACCAGACTTACAATATGGAATATTCTTAAGTATTCTTTATGGGTGAGCACATGGAGTTGGGTTACACTTTTTGGCTAAGTGAGGGCCTGTTTTGGTGAAAAATGGATGCTCCATTGAGCAATTTTAAGCGTTCGATCGAATTTTTTAGGCGCTTAAAAATATCTTGATCAAGTGTTTAAATAAACCCTAGATTGAGCCCTATTCTAACTTGAGTTAGAGGCTTGAACAAGAGTTATGGATCGATCGAGCCCTTAAGCAGTGACATTTTACATAAATAACATTAATAAAAGTTGGTAGGTGGTTGGTGGTGGGTATCCTTTTAATGGATTGATGAAGCTACTAGTTAACCACCTATACAGCTTGATCGAGGGTTTCTTTAATGCTCTATTGAACAATTTTAATTTAAATCTAAATGCTCGATCGAGCTCCCGAGATCCTAAAAATCACAGTTTCGTCACCCCTTCTGCAGAGTTATATACAACCCCGTTTTGTACCCTAGTGGATTTAGGGCATAATTTGTCATTAAGTGGTTGAGTTGATCATGTTGGATTCATGAAAGAATCCTCTATCCAATGGCATATGAGTTTGACACTTTAGAATTCATACGATATTTTTCATCTAATTTATTTTAAACATAATGCTTGAATTTTTTTTGGACAATTTCAAAGGGGTTAAATAAAAATTCAATAACATAAAATATACACAACAAAAAAAATTCAAAAAATACCATTATCTTCGTTTATGAGTCCTCTTCAAAAGGGTACTCTTGGTTTTTCAATTTGTTTAAAGATTTGAAAAAAAAAACTTACACAAACACATGTGTCTCCAAAATGCAATTGAAATATTACTTCGCCAACTTCGAAAAATAATAAATATATATATTTTTGCATTAAAAAATAAATTTGTAATATGAAAAACTTAGTTTTTCTGCGTTTAGATTGTTTATATATATATATATATATATATAATATATATATTATATATATATATATATATTTTTTGCATTAAAAAATAAATTTGTAATATGAAAACTTAGTTTTTCTGCGTTTAGATTGTTTATATATATATATATAATATATATATATATATATAAGTTATGCTACATGAGCACACACCTCTCAAGATATGCGAAAAATTGCAAGGACATGTATTGCATTTAATGAAAAATTGAGAGATTATACAACACTAATTTTTTTTACAAAAAATATAATTAGGACAAAAACATAATTCTCCACATATTGTATTTTTACTCTGAATCAAAATGCACAATGCTTATATGAATTTTGAGGGCTTCAATTCGATAAAAGAGGAAAAACTTGAAATTTCATCGCTTTATTTGGCCCAAAAGTATAACCCATATTCATCCATTCACCCTTATCATAATCATGTGGCTATTCCCTTTTCCATGAATAATGAGGTTGACGTGGAATCCTCTCGAATGATGGTGGTGAAAAGATGAAAGTTAGCTTCTGAGTGGCATAAGTTATGCATGTGAACTCTCATTGATGTGATTCTTATGCCTTTGGAAAGGTATCTATGTATAGAATAGAAAAAAGGTGTCACACTCAAGAGATAAGTTTTACCCAAAAAAAATATCATTTGATTTCTGAAAATGCTTCTGGAAGATTTCTAACCCCAATTTCCCAAACTAGGTCACGGTGGTAAAAATGACCCCGTGAGTTGATTCCTTGACTTTTTCCACTCTGAAAGCATATATATGGATGAAGAAAATATATTGATCGAATCCATATCATGCCTCCCCATTTTGGGAGGCTTTTGGTTCCCAAAATATTCTACTGAATGAGGTGAGGAAATTTTTCCTCCACATTATTTCGGGTGTACCATTTAGTTTTCCCTCGAAGTTGTCCTTTCAACCCAATCTTCCAAAGGTCATGCTTCCTGTGTCTCATAGTTATAGACCTCTTTTGCAAAATGGTATCTTCTGTCAACTCTATCTGAGCATCTGGTGTCATATCCTCCATAGAAGGTAGGATTTATTCCTCTTCCCGGTCTAGCATGGAAGGATTATAAAGTTTCAGATTCTCTACATTCACAACTGAGTAAATGCGTATGGTGGTAGGCTAAATTGATAGGCATTATCGCCCACCTTTTCTAGTACCTTGAAGGGACCATACCATAGAGTCTTAATTTTCTTTCCCAAATCCTGTAGCCTCTCCTTGTTCAACTGTAACCATACTCTGTCTCCCATCTTGAACGACTTCTTTGTTTTGTGTTGATCATGACCGACCGTGTATTTTTCATGTGAGTTTTGTAGTGTCTCATGTGCCTATATATGGATCTGCCTAATCTTCTCTACAATTTTTTATCCCTCAAGGCATCCCCTGTAAGGTCCTCCCTCACTCCTCCTTGTTCCCCATGTGCAATAACCAAAGGTGAAGGAGAAAAATATCACAAATAAATTTTGAATGGGGACTTACAAGTGTTATAAAAGTGTTTTACATATTATAACCCCTCAAAATCTACACCAAAGTTTTCTTGGCTACGCATGTCTGTAGATGGAATGTTGTAGTCCTTTTCAACTTGGTGTCCATCTTCTCCCATAATGTAGTCCAAAATGAACTGAGAAATCTCATGTCCTTGTCTAAAACTATGCTCCTTGGTATCCCAAAGTGCTCCCAAACCTCTCCAAAGAACAAGTTTTTTGCTTCTTTCCCACTAATGGTATTTTTGCAAGTCATCAAAACACACATATTGTTGAACCTGTCAACTACCACGAACAGGTGGTCATGCCGCTTCCTAGTTTTTGATAAACCTCCCATAAAGTCCATGGAAATGATTTTGCAAGGATGAATGGGTACGAGTAAGGGTTAGTATAGACCTCATTTATTGTTACTAGGCTCACTGATACAACAAAGTGTGCATCCTCTTATGAACCTAGCTACATGTTCATACATCTTGGGCCAATATACATACCTCTACAAGTTGGTCATTATCTTCCCTACACCAAAGTTCCCTACAACCTTAGAGGTGTGAACCTCTCTAATCGGCTATAATCCCTCACCTTTAGGAACACATAACTTATCAAATCTATAGAGTAACCCATCATAGAGATATTAGTCAACAATATTGTCGTCGTCATGCAAATGACCCTAACTTCACAAATACTGAAACACCTCCTTGAAGTCCTCTTCCTTTGAATATGCCTCTTTATATGCATCATGGGTGAATGACTCCATGTGAATTAGAGTTCCCAAAGCTATGATATTTTGTATAGGTGGCCTTGAAAACATGTCAGCTAACTTGTTTGTGTTTCCCCTCTTGTACTTAATCACTAAATGCAATTGTTGTAGAAACTCCATCCACTTGTAATGCCTGGGTTTTTGTAGCTTACTCTAGACGTACAGGTACTATAGTGGTTGGTGATCTCTGTGGATCATTGTGTCCTTTCCCGTCAGATAATGTTTCCACTTCTTCATAGCTTGCACCAAGGCATAAAGCTCATTCTCATAGGTAGGGTAGTTAATAATTTCCCCATGATACACTTTAGCATGGTAGCATATAGGCCTTTCTCCCTATGTCAAGACTGCTCCCATTTCATACCCATTCACATTTTTCTCCACTTAGAAGGGTTCTTGCAAGTTTTGTGATTCCAGAACTAGTGCTTGATTAATCTTGTTCTTTAGATCCTCAAAGGCCCCCTCCTAACCCTTTCCCCATTGGAAACTCTTGCCACTTGTTGTTATGCCATGGAGTGGAATTTCTATCACTGAAAAAGAGGCTATGGACTTCCTCAAGTACTGTGCTACCCCAACAAAACTCCTAACCTTAGAAACATTAGTAGGCACTAACCATTTCATGATGACCTCCATCTTGGTGGGATCTATCTTCAACCCTCCTCCACCTATCACATACCTCAGATACACTAAAGATTGATGTGAAAACACACGCTTCTTGAGACTTGCTAGCAGCTAGTGCTTCTCTAATGTCTCTAACATTCGTGTAAAATGTGAGATGTGCTCCTCATAGGCAACATTGTATACCAGTATATCATCCAAATAGACAATAAAAAATAAATCTATAAAAGGGCGCAATATATAATTCATGAACCTCATAAATGAAGTTGGTGCATTGCATAGGCCAAAATGCCATGACTAGCCACTCATACAAACCTTGCCTACTTTTGAAGGCAGTTTTCCAAGTATCTTCTTCTCTGACTCGAACCTGGTGATATCCAGACTTTAAGTCCAACTTTGTGAAGTACTTCACTTGTTACAATTAATCCAAAAAATCATTTATCCTAGGAAAGGGGTACCTATTCTTGAGCGTGATTTTGTTCAACGCCCTGTAATTAATACACATTCACCAAGTCCCATCCTTCTTTGGCACAATGAGATGGTTGACCCACATGATGACGTACTCAATCTAATGACACCTTGTTCTAGCAGCTACTACGATTGTTTATTCACCTCACTTTATTTTATAATAGACAACATGTACAACCCAATGTTTGGCAATGAGGAGTCTAACAATAGTTGGATCTCGTGCTCCACTTCCCTCTTAGTTGGTAACCATTTAGGCTCCTGGAACATAGATTCCCCATATGTATGTAGAAACTCTTCTAGTTGTTGTTTACATTTCTTATTACAATGTTCTAGGGATGCTTTTCCTCTTACAAACTCTTCTACATATTGATTTTTTCTTAAAAATAGTAAAAAGTACTTCTTGCTAGAATTGATCAATTTATTGGCTTGGTTAGCACTTACTAGTGAAATTTTTTACTTGTCTTTATGCTCATTGATGGTAAATGATTTTCCATCCTTAACGAGCCAATACTAGTTGGTTCTTTGCATGAATATTACATCTTGCATGTACATGGAGGTGTTGAGTCGTGAAATGGGTATGTAATTATTATTGATCTCATCATTCTTTTTCTTTATTCTTATCTTTTCTATATCCTAATGTGTTAATATATTAAAAAATTATGGTAAGAAATGAACAAATTATCTGCAGTTACGACTTAACTAATTATTACCCTTCTTTATGCAGGAAAACAACAAAAGGGACAGACGATGTTCCCTAACGAAGGAACGATGAAAATCAACAAGCCAAGGAAGGAACACAGTAGTTACGGTCAAGGCTAAAGACGAATTAGGAAGATCAGCGTGAGAAAGGAAAGGATGTCTGAAGTTGGAAATTAGCTGCGAATCCCTCACGATTAAGTTGGAAATTAGTTGTGAATCCCTCAGGATCGGGAGATCCTGAGGGATCACATTTACCATTTATCTTTTACCCTTTCTAATTATAAAAGGAGACGATTGTAAAAAGAAAGGGGAATCTCTGTTGTTATTGAATTTGTTTTTAATTACAGACTCTCATTGTTGAGAGAACACAGTTATATTGTAATGTTACTTCTATTCGATGATTAATACATAAGTGAAGTTGTTGTTCCCTCGAGCTATCTGAAGTAACTTAGCAGTGTTCGCTGGCAGCTAAGGGCCCGACCTCTAGTGGATTCAACTACTTTCTTTGTATCATGCATTTCCAATTCTTGCAAGTGTGATGGTTTGATAGTATTCTCGCTTTCTGTGATTCTATTTCCTTTGTTGTTTATTATTTTCTGGTGTTGACAGAATATCTCTTCTTTATACGATTTACAACATTATCATTTAATTCAGTTCATCTTCAGATTGCATTACTTAGATAAATATTCAACTTGATGTAATCAACTATAAAGAGTTTAACTATCGTTGTCGAACTCTTAGATTGATACTATTGTTGTTTGGATTATTTACTGGAGATTAGGTTTTGATTTATATTAAATCAATTAAAAAGAGAAGAGTTATTACTACTGTACTCTCAGCTGATCCCATTTCAAATTTCTTAAGTCAGGATTGATTACACTTTCGGTAGAAGTTTGAAGTTCAATTGTTATATTCTCTTTAATGATTGTTATCAGAATTTATTAGATGCATTTGTTTACTCTTGTATTTAAAGATCTATGCTACAATTTAGGAAACATTACTCTCGGAATTAAATAGCAGCCACATACTGTGTACACTCTTGAAATAAGAGGACTTGCGCGGGTTGATAATTAATGTGAGGATAATTAGGAGTTTCAAAAGGCACTTGTTATCAGTCAACATTTTGGCGTCGTTGCTGGGGGGAGTGTAGCCATTTATAAAGAGTGATGTACATTTGATGCTTGTATGTTGAGAGAGAACTGGGTATTAAAAATGGAAGGTAAGAACTTGCATGCAGAGCACGTAAAATGCCTGCTCCCCCACCCACTTTCCAACAAAATTGTTAGGAACTCAGGGTAGAGATAAACATTTGAATTGTTTGCATGAATGACTAAGAAGAAAAGGCCTGAAAACAATCCAATTCCACTACCCAAACCTGAAAAATCTAGGGGACCGATGACCCTTGGACGATCAACTTTCATAGATGACATCTTAAAGAAAGTTGAATCTTAGCCATCAGTAGCTCCTCGAACAGTTGCTTCCAGACAACCTACTGTCTCCCTTCAGGTCACAAGCTCACCATCTATAGCCTACACTGAGGTCCATAGTAAAACAGAAGGAACTGAGTAGAGTTTTCAAGATATTGAAAATTCACACCCAATTCCCTCACAATAATGGAATTCTTGTAATATTCGTGAAGGAGGAGGAGAAACAGGGGAAATAGAGGAACCAAGATCCCCTCAGGGAGTAATTTCACAAGGAACACCCAGTATCCCAAATCATGGGAGTTGTTAAGATCAACCCCATCCATTCTAGTAACCCTAGGAATAATTCTCTAGAGATCCCAAAAGGGTATTGGCGTATATTTGATGAAATGGCCAACAACCCAAAAGTACCCCAGACCTCTACATTATAATATCCCATCGTTGACACAACTTTCAACACACCCACGAAAGTTATTTCTCTCCAAAATATTCCCACCTTTCATGGACTTACATCAGAGGATCCAGATGCATTTCTATTTTAATTTGATGTATTATGTCGGGGTTATGATTATACCACCGACCCCCAGAAACTAAAGTTTTTTCCCTCTACGTTAAAAGGAGCAACCATGCGTTGTTTTATGGGGCTAGGTGGGGGTACAATAAATGATTAGGACCAAATGAAAACCACTTTCCTTAAAAAATATCAGGACTATTGCATATCTAGGGAATTGAAAGACGAAATATTTCAAATGGTAGCAAGACCTAGTGAAACATTAGAAGAATATGTGGAATGTTTTCAATATAACCTCCAGCGGTCTCCCTATGCAACTTTGCCTTTGCCTAATAATGTGTTAAAAGCTACATTGATTAAAGGAATGAAAGACCAATGGATAGAGACATTAAATATTATGGTTACAGGTGATATATATCAAGAATATTATGCTAATATTATTAATTTGTGCATCAGGTCCTCAAGAGGCAGTACAAGATTGAAACCAACAGAACGCATCATGACCACCAGGGACAACAAAATCTCTGGCAGGAGCATTACTCGTGCAGAAATTTGCAGCTTGCTAGAAGATTTCAAAATAGACATCTTAGAAACTTTGACGACGCAACTAGACATCATGCAAGCCAAGCAGAAGCAAGCTGAAGCAGAACAAAACTTGGTGATATTTTGTCCTAGATGCAGGAAAAAACATAGTCATAAAGAGTGCCCGCTGGATATGGTACAAACTTGTGACATATGTACCAAAGATCATGCCACAGAAAGTTTCCCATCACTCCCAGGCTTAAACGTAGAAATTTTGAATAATATGACACTTATTCATATACACTATTTGCGGAATCATGCATAATACATAACCTCCTCTATGTTGATCATCAAAAATTTGCAGAATTAAAACAATAGCATGTGCACAGTGAAGCATCAATCACACATATCAACACAATATGTAACTGGGGAAAGCATACAGCTGAAAACCCCTCAACTATCTTTATATTATATTGATTGAGAACATGTAACAATACATAGTACAATACTCCTCGCAAGTACTCAGTACTATCTCCACCTGTTACACACAAAACTAGCTCAGATCTGAATCAATCACAGGTTCAAATCTCCTCCGTTGCTTAACTACCTCCACTGTGCAATCCCTGCTGAGAATAGATGAAGAATAGCTCTTCCCTTTGGTTGTACCACGCAATCCCACACCTGTCAGCAAAATCTAGTGTGTGATCCTTGTGTAACACTATGCAATCCTCATTGGCAATACTCAATCCATGCATGTGCAAATCTCATGCACAACTATAGTCACAACTGACAGCTGTCTTGCCCTTTCACTCACCTCTAACACTTGTCTCCACAGAACTTTCCATGCAATAAGTTAACTGATGTATTATTTAGTTGCTTCATGAGTTAATAATTAGTGAATTAATTAATAACTAATTCACATCACTCATCACTTAGTCTATTTGTTAGTTAGACTAAATACAACTAGTTCAACTAAGTCAAACTGAACACAACTCCATCAACTCCTCAATCAACTCCACTAAAACTCAACCACTTGAGCTCTAACTAAAGTCCTTCATGCAATACCTCAAGTAACCCATAAGAAACGCATATTTCCTTCTGGCAGTTGCATGTGCCACATCTGTAGCTCGAACTGAAGTGCTCCAAGAGAATAAGATAATGTTTATAGTCCAAATATTATTAAGAGCTAATAATATTCGACTGTTCTATTTTTAACCTGACAGTCTAAAAATAGACTCCGCCCATATTTCTAAAAATAGAGGTCCATCTATTTTTACCAACATGACCAATCATCCACAAATATCATCCTGCAACTCATAGACCATGATCCATATGTCTAAAAATAGACATAGTCTAAAAATAAACTTTGCGCCAAAAGTAGCCTGTGGGCCCACTTAATGAAGGCGACTTATTTTCACTAAGCTCCATCATCTTGTTGCATTTTCAACACTCCCTCTCAACAAGATATGGATTATCTGCAACCTGATCCTGTAACTCTGGAATGTTCTGCATGCAACACATCTGCCCAGTCTACTTGCTCCAACAACACTTGGAACAAAAGCACTCCCAACTGACCACTCTAT
The DNA here is from genome assembly GCA_000404065.3 of Pinus taeda. Lineage (NCBI taxonomy): Eukaryota > Viridiplantae > Streptophyta > Pinopsida > Pinales > Pinaceae > Pinus > Pinus taeda. Next base: position 83,336 of record APFE031375319.1, read on the forward strand.
TGGGCTAGGAACATACTCTGATGCTGAAGCTCTACCTGCTGCTGACAAGTGCTCCCTCTCTGACATATGCACTACTACAACATCTCCATGCATCTCGCACCATTGCACACCTCTTTGTGCCACCTAGCACTGTGCAAAACACTTGTGCCTCTCGCTTTGCTGCAGCCTGCTAGCTATGCGCTCTCCTGGGATTCCCTGCACTGTCGCTCTCTCTACTGCTCCATCCACATCTGTCTCTACCCAATCAATCAATTCCTGCTACTCCACATTGGGGATCCTATAGCAAGGTCTCATCCAAGAGGTTGGGTACCTCAAGGATCATGCCCCTCCTCCTTGGGACGATCACCCTATATCGCCCCACCTCCTACCTAGAGGTATGGCTGCATGTGATCCCTTAGCCCACCTGGCTCGAAGCTTCCCCCCACTGGAGATCTCTGCATGAGTGGTCTCTTCCACTCCATGAACTTCATCTTGTGGCTGATCCACATCCTGAAGCTCATCCTTAGGAACTAATAGCTCCTCATCTGCATGCAAGTGTGGCTCCCTCTCAAGCGAACACTTCATGGCTTTCTCCTGCTTCTTGCCTTTCACACCGGAATGAGAAGCTTTCTTGTTCTTCCCTTTCTTTTCTTTGGCAGCCAAAGTGCAATTTTCTTCATTAGATTCCTTTGATGAAGATCCATCCCTGGTTTTCCGCCTGATCTCCTATTGCACAAGATTCAACCAAAGTCTCTCCCATCCTGGCAAATTCTCCCGACCATTGACAGAGTCCTGATAGGAATGCCAAATCTTCGGAAGACCAAGGAGAGCCAAGCTCACTAAGTCCTCATCATCGACAATCACCCCCACACTTCCTAGCTCATCCCGACATTGGGTGAACTTCGTGAGATACTTGGGCATACTGTCTCCGTTCTCACATTTAATGTTTCTGAGTTTATCCTTGAGCACCATTCCACCAGCTCAAAACTCAACCGCTTCTGATCTAAAATTCATGGGAATGAAGTATTTCTTGTACAGAGATCGACTGTATGGGCATTCACCGGATATCTCACCTTCCAAAAGAAGGATGAATCCAGAAGATACCTGGCCCGATTATAGACTCTACTTGAAGAAATAAAATGTAAACACTTTCTGAATGATAGGTCTGATGATCAACTTCGCTTTGATATCATGTAGAACTTTTTCTACAAATCAACCAGCTCTAGTACCATGTAGAAATTTCATGAATAATATGACACATATTCACAGAGATTATCTTGATTATACACTATTTGCAGAATCATGCATAATACATAACCTCCTCTACATTGATCATCAATTTAGTAGTATTCAGAAACATACACATGCGCACATAGAAGCATCAATCACACATATCAACACAGTATGTACCTGAGGAAAGCATAAAGCTGAAAACCCCCAACTATCTGTATATTATATTGATTGAAAAATGTGTAACAATACATAGTAGAATACTCCTTGCAAGTACTCAGTACTATCTCCACTTGTTACACACAAACTAGCTCAGATTTGAATCAATCACAGGTTCAAATCTCCTCCACTGCTTGCCTGCCTCCACTACGAAATCCTGCATGAGAATATTGATGAATGGCTGATCCATTCACGTGTTTCCTTTGTGTAACACTACGCAATCCTCATTGGCAATACTCAATCCATTGATTTGTGCAAATCACATGCACAACTATAGTCAAAACTGACAACTGTCTTTGCCCTTTCACTCACCTCTAACACTTGTCTCCACTGAACTGTCCATGCACTGAGTTAACTGATGTATTCTTCAGTTGCTTTATGAGTTAACAATTAGTGAATTAATTAATAACTAATTCACACCACTCATCACTTAGTCTATTGATATGTTAGACTAAATACAACTAGTTCAACTAAGTCAAACTGAACACAACTCCATCAATTCCTGATCCAACTCCACAGAACTCAATCCCTGAAGTTCTAACTGAAGTCCTTCATGCAATAGCTCAAGTAACCCATAAGAACCACATATTTCCTTCTGGCAGTTGCATGTGCCACATTCGTAGCTCGAACTAAAGTGCTCCAAGAGGATAAGATAATGTTTATAGTCCAAATATTATTAAGAGCTAATAATATTCGACTGTTCTATTTTTAGCCCGGCAGTCTAAAAATAGACTCCGCCCATATGTCTAAAAATAGAGGTCCATCTATTTTTACCAACTTGACCAATCATCAACAAAAAGCATCCTGCAACTCATAGACCATGATCCATATGTCTAAAAATAGACATAGTCTAAAAATAGACTTTGTGCCAAAAATAGCCTGCAGGTCCACTTAGTGAAGGCGACTTCTTTTCACTAAGCTCCATCATCTTGTTGCATTTTCAACATCTCAAAAATCAGCAGAAAGTAAAACCTAGGCATCTACTGCGGTGGGTTATGCTCTCTATAGCACACCATTGCTCGTGCAACTCATCTCAAGAGTCTATGCACCCTAGGTATCACCCCTGCTATATGTATTTGGTACTCTATGGGGACATCTTCGATCCCCCTGTAATCTAGGATCCTCTCTGTCAGGCCCTTGAGATTACGGGCCACTGTCTCCACTGAACTGCCAGCTGGAGGAACCGAGGCCAGCTCTCTGATGCCTTGTGGTTCCCTCCGTGCCTCCCAAGCCAGTCCCATAGGCCTCTCTGGTCCCACATCTACAGTAACATAAGATACATCATTAATACATATGCATGAAAAATTCAAAAAACATCATAGAAGACAAAATACAAAAATAGTGTTATCGAGTGTTTACCTCCATCGTCCCACTGCTAGCCAGTAGGCAGCATCATGTCGGGGTCCCCGTGAAAATCCATACCTGCGTATGGCCAATCCTCGACAGAGATCGTTTGGTGATTTAGCCACTCTCAGAATAGTGTCCCCCATGACACTGGTCGACCACCACCCCCTCGTGGCATGACATGTGCCCAGCGAGTGATCCGGGTCTCCCGTGGTCTCGGATCGTCCAAGTCCATATCTTGTAACTGAAGTGACGGGACTCGCTCTAGCATGAGTAGGATCAGAATAGACCCGTAACCAAACTACTTCACTTCCCCGCGACGACATTTGGTGAGCTGCCTCTTCATGTTGATGGTCACTGCGTCAACCCAGTTATACATGGTCAGGTTAAGGCACTCAAGAGCCAATCGAAGGTGGGTCTTTGTTGCCTCATGCTAGGCCTGGGATCCCGCTACTCTCGTCACCATAAATAGAACTGAATGAAGAATCAGGTCCTCTATTGATGGAATCGCCAATTTCCCACTTGTGCTTGATTTATGTGCCCCTGGGTACACCCGAGCTATCAACATGTCCAATGATTCCCCGACGATTCATTGGCCCTCTAAAATTGGCATCTCATCGCGATGGGAAAATCTAGTCAAGAAATAGATATCTGTAGTATCAAACTCAATGTCTTTGCCCTGGATGACAAACTTTCCATCCGTTGGGTTCCAAGCACGAATCAACAACTCTAACAAGTCAGGTTGGGCCCGAAGATGCGGAGTAAGGAAGAATTTTAGTAATCCACAAGTGAGCAACGCTCTTCGGTACCCGGGATCATTGAACGCTTGTTCATCGTTGATATCGTGAGTTCTTTCTTTCCATGCAAATGCCATATTTCCTTGCATTAAAGGAAATATGAATTAGAACCCTTTTTACAAGTTTAAATCCATAAATTATCAAGAATTTCAACTTCACGGTGCCGTTGCGCTATTTTCCAAACAGTGGCGACGACTCGAGGACAATAGTTCATGTTTCCCAACATCATTGCGAGAGTACATCTGTATCTTGCAACGATCACAGAGGTGGTCCGTGTTATCACGCCCGGTCGTCGCTAACCCGAGTGGTTTTCCCACGACGACTGAGAGGTGGACCTAGATTTGAAAATCCACCTAAAACCACCTATCTAACACTAAATTGCATAAAAAAACCACTCAAATGTAGCGCAAAGAAGAATGTACTTACTTGGAGAAGGTTTAAGGTGAAACTGTGGACTGTTGATGCCAGAATCGACTTCGGAAGTTTGCTCAGGTTGATGCTCCAAAATGCCAAAGGTAAAAGTGCACAACGTAAATGGTAAAAATAGAATTACCACACCCCTTTTTATAGTGTTTTTTTGGAAAAATTGGAAAATTACACTTTAGGGTGTGGGTTTTTTCATTTATATTGGTCTTTTTTTTTTAATTAGGGTTTTTGGGTTTTGACCTTATTTCTACATATATAATCTATTTATGTCAAATAGATCTTATGGTGTGATATTTTGTGCAGAAATAATGATGGACGAATCATACTACAAGTCCGTATACACTTGATCTGTATTTTCCATAAATTCCTCTTTAAGCTCTTTTCCGACTTAAAAGACGAAAAGATTGCTGAGTTATTCCATTTGACTCGTTAAATGAAATAAGAGGTGGTTTGCTTTGAACAATTTTCCAACTGTATAAACACGAAAAGATTGCCGAACTTTTGTCGTTTCAGGTTCGATATTGGTTACGAAACGATGTGTCTTCGATCGCTTTTCTACTCTTTCGGATCGAGGTCACTAATTACGAAAAGTACTCCTTGATCGTAATGGTCAAGCGATTCTCTCGAGTATTATTTTATACTTTTTTGAGCTCGAGGGACACAAATTTACGAAAAAGGACCCCCTAGAGTTTTCTTTTCCATGTCTTTTTCAAACTCTCTAAACATGAAAAAGACTCCGAGTTTTACCTATGTCGGACTCGTTAAACCTTGACGACATTGGACTCGTCACCATGACGAGACTCGAGCTTCTCCTCCCTAGGGCTCGTTAAACTATTACTAGGCTGGATTCGACCAAAGGTCGAACTTGTATTACAAGCATATGTTATCCCCTTCAAGCTTGTTTTAAAAAATAATTGGGGTACTCGCCAGCAATGGTGGGGGAAAAATTTGGAAATCATCATCATTGGTTATCTATTGCAGATAGTTACTCTTGAACATCGACACTTTTGCTTCTTGTCAGGTTGGGACATCCATACATCGTCATTTTGCCTTCCGTGGGTCTGGGTTGCCATTTTGCCTCATTCCATCTGATCCATGTTACTTCCATCAAGCCTCCGATCCCTTGGTATCAAAATGCTGCCACATTCTGGAGTCATGTCGCCATTATGTTCAAGAGTATAATATTTTTGTAGTTTACACCCTTACCTCCTTCTGATCTTTTGTTTTGCCATCTACCAATTGTTCCTTATCTTGTGTCATTGATGGGGGAAACATCATGGCCCTCTTGCAATGGATCGTCTCCTGTCGACGCCAGCTCCTTATCTAGGAGATTAATCTAGAGATCCCTTTCGGTACCTTAGGACTTCACGCCTCAATGGCAAGTTCTTCATGCCTGACGACAGACTTTCCTCATTGGTCTTCGATTGGGTGATTCCACGAGTGTTCAACTTCAACTCATTTTTCACACTTAGTGGATTGTACTGGACAATATCTTGAGAGCCATTGACATTATTGATGGTTTCTCTCGCACTTGTCAACGGTTTTCATCACTGACCGGTAATCAAGCAACTTTCTATCATGTTCGACTCCAATACATCTATTCACATAGTAGGATTTGTACTTTGATCGGTTGGGTTTCAAGACCCCGGACTGAGATTGCATATGTTTGGGTTGTGTGGATTGGTTCGTGATTACATATGTGACTCCTTGATGGATGGCTGCGACCATGTTTGAGTCTTCATGGATGGCTGCGACCATACCTTTCTCATTATTGTGGTCTTATCAGATGGGTGGTTGTGTCCATACCACAGACCAAGTTTTATATGTCTTATGGATGGCTACGCCCATGCCTAGAATATATGTATTTCACTATCACAGATGTCAGTTGTACTTGTGCTTGCAGGATCTTCAAGTTGGTTCCAGTTTAGACAGTTTTGTAAAGCATTTCACCCCTCCCACTCTCTCGGGCTTCACGCTTTAGGGGGCATCTATTACACAGTTATTTGTCACTGTCCTCATTTCAGTCCTTCTGCTGTGTCATGTGTCAAATAAGCATGTTCATATCCTCCCACTGATATAAGGAGATTAAGAAAATGCTCTCTGCTGCTCAAATTGACCCTCATTCCCTAAGTTTCTGCCTCATCACGAGTAAAGCCTTAATATACGCGATGATACCATGTCCATAACGATCTCATCGCGAATCCATCACAGGTGTACATTTGTTTCCCGTGACGGCCAGATTTATAGACCCAACGCGAAGTTATGAGTTATATCCAGTGACGGTGGCTCCAGATGCATAGTATCCTCGCGATGCCATCACAAAGAATTGGTTTGCAGCCCGCGATGATCCAGATTGGGTGAATTCATTTCAATAGTTAGCCTTCTGGATGTCTCCAGACCTGGTTGTTGGCATAGATTGGGTCACCTTTCCCCTCCTGGTATGGTAGTTCCATCATTTGTGCTACCTTCCTTGAGGATGAGCTCCTCCTTCCACATTTCATGGAGACTCCTTCTCTTATTAAAACACTCACCTTTGCTATGATCTGCTAGTTCTTTTGGTTGGGCAATGTTGCTAGTGCTTTTGAGTTTGATAGATAGCTGGTGTGGGTGTGACAAGTGTGGGATTGTTGATAGCTTGTGGAAAGTTGTGGAGTTCCCTTAACTTTGTGTTAAAGCTTATGAGTGAAAGAGAGACATTGTATATTGGGAGATTCATCCTTGAAGAGTGAATGATTGAGAAATATATTGGATGGACCCTCTGAGAAGGCTTGCGACGTCAAGACTTGGTTGTAAGCTTGCTCTTGATTCATTATTAATACAATCAATGATTTTTTCCTATGTCTTGTATGCAATTTACCTGATAGCCCATGACTTCTTGACTTTATGAGTAAATAGACCATTGTTGTTTCCCAGTTACATGCTTTGTCGTTTTTCCTTTGTGTTGTTTCAGGTTAATCACTTGTTGAGGAGAAGGAAGCAGAAGCTGGAGTAGTGCAACGGAACTTTGTCAACCACCAGTTGAGGTAGGCCTCCAACGATGATTGTTTAAGGAAATCAATTGTTGATTTGTCTTTGTTGTGACTAGACCCACTCTAGGGCTAGAGGGGTTGCCTCTATTTGCAGAGGGAACACTTTCCTGCATCACAGAGTGCGAAGGAAGAGATCAAGGTGCAAAACAGAAGAAGAAAGGTTGTGTATTATGCTTAGAGGATCTACTTTTCAAGGGTCGAGGGTTTTTCATTTGTCAATTGAATCCTCAATAAGAGAAATTTTGCAAGAAGGGTTTTCCTCTCTAGGAGACAGAGGTTTTTCCTTGGCAAAGAGCCAACATCTTGTATTCTTGTTTTTTTTTTTTTGTAACTGTTTGATGAAGTAAGAAGAAAACACACTAGTAATAAGAGAAGATTGTGCTAATAAGAAAAGTAAAAGTACTTCACAAATTGTTATCATCGATAGAAGAATCTCAATATAACTCAAATGCCCTAGATTCTTCAACATGGTATCAGAGCTAAGGTGACGCATCAAGGAAGGAAATCTCAAGAGAAAATAAAATATTAAAGGATCATGATCAATAAGCAAGGGAACATAAAGGTTGAAGCATTATATCTACAAGCAAGGGTTCCATATCCATCAAAGGCAAGGAGGACATCTCTTCTCCTAGATCCATCAAGAATGATTACCATCTTGGGAACAAAAGAATGAAGGAAGCCTTCCATATAAAGGCATCTATGTTATAGACATTTTTGGGCACTTCAACCCCAATAAAAAATGTCCATAAAATGAGGGCTCTTAAGTCCCTAAAAGGGTTGCTTCATTGCCTAAAGGAACAAGGTCAACTGATTACATCATCTCCCAGAAGTTCTCCACTGAAAACTGCTCATAAATGGTCAAAACTGGACCATACTGAAAGCTCCATGCAGAGTGTGCGATGCATATCACCTTCCTTCCCAATGTACAGGGTGCAATGCATACTGATTTTCTCCTCTGTAGGGTGCGATGGTCGGGGATGGACAAATGGCAGGGACAAAAATGCGAGGTGGAAGATCATGGAATCTTCCAGAAGCTTCCCCTCTGACACTTGCCACTCCATTTTCGACAAGGGATGAGTAAGAGATCATCATTCTCCAAGTGGAAGCAAGAACTATCAGAGAGAAGACACTAATCAAGATCCCAAAAGATGACTCACCTCTTTGTAATCATCTATATATGGATCCCTCATCCCAGAGATCCAGGGGCTGGAATTTTGTAATCTATAGAGAAGTGTTGTTGGTATTCTTATGTACATTCACAGTGTTGGGTGATTTTTCTTTGCTTGAGGTGAAAGAAGGGCTTCTTAGCTGGAGGATGATGCTAGGTCAGAGCTGCTCATGGTTGTAATCCTCTTGCTACTTTTTATCTGAAAAAAGTTATTCTTGTTTCCTTCCATATCCTGGTGTACTTGTTTATATATGCTTGTATATGGTTAATGTACATCTGATCCTGCATTATTTATGAGTCTAGATCCTTGTTTCTTGTATAGTAGTACATTGTTGTGATTCTACAGGTCCTTTTGAAGCTAAGCAGACAAAGAGCGAGCGGTAAAACTCTATCAAGAAGGAGAGGGAATCGAGCACAAGACTCAGGTTGGTCCTCTTGGTTCTCTTCTCACATATTTTCATAAAAGGAATCAATGGTAGACTTTGATTGTTTGTTTCTAAGATAGCCACACATCTTAGTGGGAATAGCAGCATCCGTGTGGAAACTATTCCCATATAACAAAATGGCGACTCCACTGGGGAGCGACTAGATTACTTGTTAGCCTATCTATCCTTGTTTCTTTTATAAACATACAGACGGAGCCTGAAGTGAAGCCAGCTAGCCTTCAAACTGCATTTTTCATACAAATGCAAAGTAGATCAATGCTGCTTCAGTCAATCTCCGAGTTTTTTTTATAAACTAAACAATAGATTTGCAAACAATCTAATTGCCCTTAGTAGTGGCTTTAGTAACCTCTTAAATCACCCCTGTGTTTTTACATACATTGATCTGTACTTATTCAGCTTAAACACCTGAACTAAACTGCAAACTGTGAGTGAAGTCTCGTTCAAAGTCTCGCACTGTAACCATCGCACCCTGCCTTCAAGGCAGCCTATATGCATCGCACTTCCCGAATGGAGTAACTGCACTGCATACTAAGTTCACTGTGTAATAGGTGCGATGGTCAGGGAGGACTGATTTTACCCTCTGACTGTGGATTTTTCTCACTGTTTTCAGTCTTATTCAACAGTTTTGTTGTCTGTAATCAGTGTGCTTCTGTGAATACCCCCTTCTCTAGCATTATTCCACCTCCTTAGTGCAAAGAACTATAAACGTTTTTTATGTATTGTGCGTCATTTTAGTTCTCTTTTGCAAAAAATAACATAGTCGAACTGTCGTCTCTAGATATGAAAGTGTTGTAGCTGTCGTTTTCATTTTTAGAAAGCAATCCCATTGTTTTAGATAGTAGATTATATGGTTATTATTGCATAAGACTTGATTTACTAGTTTTAAAGTGTCGAAAAGCAATTTCCATTTCAAAATCGCAAAGTGTCTCTCTTGTTTTCACTTCGTTTTGAAAAAGAATTTTGTTGAGTACAGTCGCTTTAAAAGTATTTCAGTTTTGCACATAGTTGTCTTAGTGTCATTTACACATTAAGGGAACTGAAAACCAATACATGCATGTGCATTTGCATCTTGAATGCTTGGCTTGATTTAGGACTGTGCATATTAGCGTGTGCTCTGTGCTCTGTGAAGAAAAGATGCTTGACTTTCTTCCCCTTAGTAGCTAGGATTTTCATTGCTGAAAGAAGATAAAACGTCTATTTATCATCTTATACTGCATTTAGGAATTATACATACATCACATGGTGAACCTAAAATGAAAACTGCTAAGCAAGATCAACTTAAAATAAATCTCAATGAATCTAACAACGCTTTGGAACTTAACGCAACATCTAGAGGTCTAGGCTAGAGACATATTCCGACGTTGTAAAGCCTGGTAACTATTGCTTTCAGTGCTGGTTGGGTGATTCCTCCACTCTGAGATGATAAGTGCCAATACAGACTTGTGCTCCCATGTACCGTCGCGTATATATTGGGAGACCACTATAGGTTGCATCCTTTATCCTTAGGAAGTTGTGTCTACCGCCCTATCGATAGTAATGCACCGAACATAGCATTCGGGAAGACTTAGTGCCGTACTGTAAAAAGTATTCTGCAGTTTTACGATTGGTTTGGTAATCCTCTCTGCCTAGATCTCCAGAGAAGTCCATTTTGCTCCCTTTCAGACTCCTTAAAGGAAAAGGTCCTCTGAGCGCTTGTCACTTCAAGCTCAATAAAAATGAAGGCGACTAGAGTCATCTTTTGTTTTTTCTCGACTCTTTAAAATTGAAAAAACAAGTTGTGTCAAAGTGTCTAAAATTCATTTAATTTGAAAAACATTTTCCCCTTTTATTTTGAGTTGATCAAGTAATTCGTAATCGTGGAAGAAAGTCAATCAAAACCCTGTTGTTCGCAGAGACTTACGAGTCAACCATCGTTGACTCTAGAAGCGAAGCCATTCCGGACGAAGCGAACTCGTTTAACCAGATCAAAGTCCCCTAGGTTGGTTGGAGCGAGCACTCCAACATCCTCAGGGACTCCAGTTACTCCGAACATTTCTGGAATCCCTGGCTCTACGAAAGAAATTCTGCAACAAAAACAGGACATTACAACTGATCCTAGTGTGATGGTCAACACCTCTATTCTTGAACCGGTCCCATCTACAGCCGATTCAGAAGGTGTTACCCCCCAACCGTCTGCTGCTATAGAACTTACATCTTCTTCGACACCAGAAATATTTTATGGACCTGACGGTCTGCCTCTTCCTCCTGGATTGATTGCCATAGAAGAGATTGTGGAAGATCCTCCATCTAGCACTCCAATGCAACTTGGAGCTGGGATCACCCTATATCCTTCTTCATCAGAGACTATTCACCCACCCTTGGAAGTTCCTGAAGAATTGCCGAGGAATCTTTTGGATAGACTTAATATGTCTGAACAATCGTCAACATTAAGGACTGTGCCACTCAACACGACAACAGCGGAAGCCCCTTCTACTATTCCGACGATGTTTGTCAGCGTGCCATCTATCCCAACCAGTTTTCAATCGCTGGGTGGGGTCCATCCTGGGACTATTTCGACAGTATGGACTGTTCCCGTTTGTTCGTCCGGAATTATATCTGGAATCTCTTACGTTGAGTCTCGAAAAATTGATCCATCACAAAGTCAATTTGGGCAAACTGGTCCCCAAAGGTAGATTATTCCTTTGAGCACTGGATTGTCATCGTATGGAGGGCCATATACCCTTTCATTGTCTTCTCCCGAAGGACAACCATGCGTGAGTTCACAAAAAAATTTGGGTTATGCTGGAATCACAACTATCTGTTGGGTACCAATCCTGTCTCAACAATCAATAGTTGTATGCTCAATACAACAAAGTTCACCTATGACAAACATTCCAACTATGCCGACTATTGTGGCTGTATCGCAAGTACAAGCGTCACCAATTGTATGCCAACCTCAAGTTTCGCAGGTTGCAATACAACAATCTCTTGTACCTCCGACACAACCACAATCACCCACTAGTGGAATGGCACGGGTTCAAATGGGGAACCCTAACCCCCATCTTGTTCAAACAGTCAGTGCTGGACAACAATCCATGGCCTCACAACCATGGCTAGTGCAATACCAACAACCGCAATTCCAGCAAGCTTACTAAGGACATGAGCAACAAGTCTTTGCGAGTAATGGGCAACCGTATCAACCATATCATAATGGTTATGCCCATCAACCCTACCAAAGTTACCAACATCAAATGCATTATGCTGGTATGCAAAGACCGACTGCTCAAACAATTTTGTCTTATCCTGGGTATGCTCAACCAAGCCTAAATCAACAGTTTCCCTTCGTGGCAACTCTAGAGTTACCAGATCTAAGTCAACTAACGAATGATCCAATTTCCTACGCCCCTTGGTGGCCGGCGATCCCACATAAACTTCCGTAGGATATTCCTAAATTCAATGGAAATCCAGGCGAAGACCCATCGAATCATGTGATGGCCTTTCATCTATGGTGTTTGTCAAACAATCTCAATGATGATTCGATTCGACTTCACCTCTTTCAGCGCACGTTAACTGGTCCAGCAGCAAAGTGGTATATCAAACTGCCTAGAGCTTCACTTGATAACTTCAGTACCCTAGCCACAACCTTTTTAACCAATTTTCAATTACCTATCAGGTACGAAATAGGAACTGAGCTGCTTACCAATTTCAAACAAACGACAACCACACACATATCGGATCATATTCATGAGTGGCGGCGTCGTCGCAGAATGGTAAAAACATATGTTCCTGATCAGCTATTGGCTGAATGGTTTATTAAGTCACTGTTACCCACTATTACAGAAGATGTGGCAAAGGGTGGAGTCGTCACTGAAGAGCAAGTTATTGCTCGTGCACAATATCTATACTTGATCTATACTCAGTCTGGCATGCTCTACGATAAAATCCTTGACGCTCCTAGACCAGAATTCTTCTTCCCTCTGCCTCCCAAATCAAACAAAGACTCTCATGCCGGCGATGGTGTGATAGGTGCGACAAGCACTAAAACCGCAAAGGCCACATCCAAAAAGGATCGCATGGTTTTGAGTCAAGATGCAAGTGAAGAACTTCTAGCCTCAGAAGTAAATGTTGTGTCAACAGACAAAGGAAAAGAAACCAAGCGACTAGGAGGCAAGAAGAAAAAACAAGGGAAGAAGAAAAACCAGGGAGACTCATCTCCTAAGAAACCTTTTTGCAAACCCTTCTGGGAATGTGAAACCCAAAACTCCATGTCATATATGTGACGAGGATCACTGGACACGGGACTGTCCATTTAAAGAAGAACTTAGAAAATCTTTCAAAAGTTCAAAAACCTCGGTTGTATTGACTGATCCGTTTCCGAACCTAGGAACGAATATGGTTGCTAATGAAAATGCTTCCCCGTCCCAAGTGCTAATGTTGTCAATCTCGAAGCAACTAAATGACACTCTTATAACGACAAGGAGTAAAGATTACATGAATCCACAGATGTTGAACAACAAGGGCAATGACCAACCTAGTAGTTCAACAACGACTTCAACAGAAGTCATGCCACCCATCATTCCTGAATTAACAATAAAACTGCCAAAGGGAGTAGTACACAAATCGACGTTTAATCCTCATGCCCGAGCAACACAACACTATAATATAGTGGAGTATTTAGCTCAGTCGCCATCTGCGATGTCAATCTTGAAGTGCTGCAAAACTGCCCCTCCCAAAGCAGGCTTTATTGTCAGCAATAGGTGGGATTGACCCAATGGATTCCAATCTTGTATCTTTTAATCATAAAGGATACGACCCTCAGTTACCAGCTCACCTAGCTTTCCTCATTCAAGTGAAAGCCCTCAAAAAACTGTTCATAGAACAATTATTGACGAGGGAGCATCCACATGTATCATGTCGATGAGTTGCTGGAAAAATCTGGGGTCTCCATCTTTGTCGCGATCGTCAACAACATTAAAATAATCTGATGGACGTACATACACCCCGTATGGAATATTAAGTAACTTGCAAGTCGAACTCGGGGGAAAAACAATAGAGATTGATGTTGAATTCATTGACAGAAACCTTGATTACAACATCCTGCTGGGAAGGCCCTGGATATATGCCATGGCCGCCATTCTGTCGACCTATTTCAGGAAGATTGCATTTCCCTTCCAAGGAGGAATCACAATCGTCGACCAACAAACCTTCCTCCCCAATAGTTCACAAGTTACGGGAAGCATTCCAATGATCCATGGAAGCTCTCAATCACTTCAAAATTTCGGAGTAGGCCTCCTAAAAGAACCTACCTTGATGGGTACTTTTTCCCTACCGCCTCCAAACAATATGGCGGAAGTGGCCACAGTGGAAACCTGCAATGTGATATCTTCCATAAGATTCAGAAGATTCCTGAACATTTTGTCAGCTTGGATCGTTGCCCTAATAGAAATATTGTAGCAATTAATTTTCTTGGCTTGGGGGGCAAACCAACACTCAATGAGTGTTTGGATAGATAGGTCTAAGGAATATGGCACCTCTTCAGATCCTTGGTTGCATGTAGATTCTACAGACGAAGGAATCATTCAGCTAATAATGATAGAAGAGGAACCAAGGGAAGATCACCACCATCATTCCCATCTTCCGAATTACCAAGAAGATTATTCCAGTGACCCTAATCATCCTTCAAATACTGTAAATATGGTGGATTATGAGGATAGTTCTTTTACTGTGTCAACCTCATTAAAAAATGAAATGACTACCTTTCCAAATCGAGTCTTTGATTACGATCTTTCAAAGATCTTGAAGGTAAACCTTCATTCCAGCCACTGAGTGGAATGAAATGAAGCTTGGGGGGCATGCACCTCGATTTGCGTTATTATGCTGGGGGCATGCAAACTCCGTGAGCAATGTTGTCACAGAGTTCAAGCTCATTAAAAAATAAACTCTCCACGAGCAATGTTGTCGAAGAGTCCAAGCTCGTTAAAAAATAAACTCTCCACGAGCAGTTTTAGCTCGTAGTTCATGCTCGTTAAAAAATAAACATAAGTCATGAGCAAGTGTTTCTCCCTGCATTTAAGATCATTAAAAAATTAATGGGTAAATAACCATCGTGAATGTCTTATCGCCAGCTTTTGAACCTTGGTTGTGTTCTGGCCATCACCTCCACTCTGTTTTTAGCCGATCATTCACCCCCATATGATTGTTTACCCCTTCGATGAACATCTACGAAGAGTGACTCTGCTAGCCATCCTTGTAACATTGTCGTGATTGGAAAATTCCAAACCTTACCTGGAATCAGCTGCTACCCGAAACCATCACACGTTCCTTGAAAACAAGTCTTCTTTAAGCTATTTTCACCTGACTTGTAAAATATGAAAAGAATGTCGAGCGATTGGCCTCTCCGACTCGTTAAAAGGCATCGGAAGTGCTATCCCTACTCTAGATTTTAATCTTTTTGGACCTGAGGGATTATTACACAAAAAGATCAAGTGCTTGTCCTGTTCAGCTCATTAAAACTATCGAAAATTCATCCCTTTTGTATTATTTTACGCTTTTTCAAACTTAAGGGATTATACAACGAAAAAGAATCTTCGCAGTCTTGTTTCCGTTTCTTTCAGACTCTCTAAAATTGAAAGAGATCGAGTTATCTTTTTCATTAAACTCGTTAAACTAAATAGTGACAAACTCATCCAACAGGATGAGGATGAGTTTCATTATCGCTAAGCTCGCTAAAATATAGCAACAGGTTCACCCGAAGGGTGGATTATAGAACAAGCATATGTTATCCTCCTCAAGCTTGATAAAAATAAAGAGGTACTGGTCAACAATGACTAGGGAAAATTGGGAAGAAAATAACAAGAAACTTTATTGGTAGCAAGTCGCTCTTGAACATGACACTTTCCTTCCGCATCCATGTCGGGTTGGGTTGTTCCGTTCATTGGTCCTCACTAGTGGTCCATCACACCATCCATCTCTAGGGTTAACGCTACCAATCCATCGTCAGTGTCACCGATATGTTCAAGAGAAGTCATTCAGACAATTCACCTGAGTCTCACCCACTGCAATTCATTCATGCTTCATTCCTTCATGACCGCCACCATGAACCCTCATATCGTCAGTCTGTTTTCACCTCCAAAATCATTTGCTCTGTTCCGTGTCGTTGATGTGGGATTCATCAAGGCCCTCCTGCGACGGGTCGCTTCTTGTTGACATCAGCTCATTATCCAAGAAGTTGACTTAGGAACAACCTTTTCAGTACTTTGAAGCTTGCATGCCTCAATGGCAAGTTTCTCACATTCGGCGACAGGTTTACATCAATGACCTTCGACCGAGAGATTTTGCGTGGTGTTCGATGCCAAGTCCTTTTTTCACACCACGTGGATTGTACTGTAGTACCTTGAGGGTCATTATCATTATTGGTGATTCCTCTCGCACCTGTTAATAGCTTACATCATTGGCTGGTAATCAGGCGATGTCTTTCCATGTTCAACTCCAAAAAAAAAATTCACATGGATTGACTTGTACTCCGAGTGAAGATTGGCTGAGTTTGAAGATCCTGATCTAGTTTCATCCATCCGGGCTTCGATATATTCAGGAATATAAAAACATCCATTGTACATCATTTCCGAACAGATGATCATCCAAATCAAAGGATGATGTGTCCATATCATCAGTCTGTCACACAGACAATCGTCTGTCCTATGTACATGAAAATGAGTTTATAAAGCTGAGCATGGGAATGCCCACCTCAGCTAGATCATGAAAAAATGTTGTCAAATAATTTATTGTATTGTATCTTATTACAAGTTGCCTCCCAGCTCAGAAAAACTTCAGATCCTCATAGTAAAGCATTTCACCTGACATCAAAAACAATTAACGACCTCATGCTTTAGGGGGAAACTGTTATAGACATTTGGGCACTTCAACCTCAATAAAAAATGTCCATAAACTGAGGGCTCTTAAGTCCCTAAAATGGTTGCTTCACTGCCTAAATGAACAAGGTCAACTGATTACATCATTTCCCAGAAGTTCTCCACTAAAAACTACTCATAAATGGTCAAAACTGGACCATACTGAAAGCTCCATGCAGAGGGTGCGATGCATATCACCTTCCAAATGTACAGGGTGTGATGCATACTGTTTTTCTCCTCTGTAGGGTGCGATGGTCGGGAATGGACAAATGGCAGGGACCAAATGCGAGGTGGAAGATCATGGAATCTTCCAGAAGCTTCCCCTTTGACACTTGCCACTCCATTTTCGACCAGGGATGTGTAAGAGATCTTCATTCTCCAAGTGGAAGCAGGAACTATCCGAGAGAAGACACTAATCAAGATCCGAAAAGATGAATCAGATCTCTGTAATCATCTATATATGGATCCCTCATCACAGAGATCCGGGGGCTGGAATTTTGTAACTTATAGAGAAGTGTTGTTGGTATTCTGGTGTACATTCACAGTGTTGGGTGATTTTGCTTTGCTTGAGGTGAAAGAAGGGCTTCTTAGCTGCAGGATGATGCCAGAGCTACTCATGGTTGTAATCCTCTTGCTACTTTTTATCTAAATAAAGCTATTCTTGTTTCCTTCCATATTCTGGTGTACTTGTTTATATATGCTTATATATGGTTATTGTACATCTGATCCTGCATTATTTGTGAATTTAGATCCTTGTTTCTTGCATAGTAATATGTTGCTGTGATTCTACAGGTCCTTTTGAAGCTGAGCAGAAAAAGAGCGAGCAACAAAACTCTATCAAGAAGGAGAGGGAATCGAGCGCAAGACTCAGGTTGGCCTTCTTGGTTCTCCACTCATCTATTTTCACAAAAGGAATCAATAGTAGACTTTGATTGTTTGTTTCTAAGATAGCCACCCATCTTAGTGGGAATAGCAACATCCGTGTGGGCACTATTCCCGTATAACAATGGTGTTGGAAATGGTGTAAGGGAATGGAAATTATACATGGATACCAACTGGTCTAACCTTGAGGCAATCTATGTTGATGACTTGAAACAAGTGCAATATTGTCCCCTTTCTTTCTAATTTTTGTAGTATGTTCATTTTGGTTGATGTGATTGTTGTTTCTTCTTTTGTTGTAGGGGAAATTGTTCCTACACAAAAATAAATATGAGAGATGATGAAAATTCAATATGATTTTGATTTTTTTCTATGCTCAATAGATGCTTGATGGAGGTTTTCCACCAAAGAACCTGCTTCACACGCCTCAGAAGAGGTTTTCACTTGGAGATTTTTTCCTCTTTTTATTTTTTCTTCAAACTCAATCACTACCTCATGGAGGTTTTTGGCAAATGAGTTTGTTTCAAGCCCCTCAAAGGAGGTTTTAATCTGAGACATTATTATTATTATTATTATTAATTAATATTAAGTTTAATTTTAATTTTAATTTTAATTAATTATTTAATTTCTTTTTCTCTCGTTGGTTAGGGTTAGGATGGATTGGGAGCATTGGTTCTCTTAATCACATTGAAGCTGTAAATTCAACCCTAGAAAGGGTATTCCTATAAAATTTCATCATGTACTCATTTACTAACAATGGGATTAATAATGGGATGGTTTTGATACTGATAGAGCCAATTTCATAGCATTTTTCCACCATGTACAATCCCAACCATCTGGTGATGGGCTTGCCTCTAAAGTCCTTGAACCTAGAGTCATACAACACATCCCAATCACCCCCTTGGAAGGCTCATGTGTTTATCATGCCATATTTCCCTTTGTAACTGGACTACCTTAATATACAATAAGGCATGCATCTTATACTCAACCAAGGAATTTAGTTGACATATTCTTTTAGTTGGTGCCTTGATCAAATCCATATCTAGTTGAGATGCAATCCTCAAAGTGTTGTATTCAAAATCAATTGATAACAAAGCCTTCTTTCCATAAATTATCTTATATGGGGTGGAACCATATGTGGTTTTCCAAGTGGCATTGTAGGGCCAGGTGGCCTCAATGAGCATTTCTTCCTTGTATTTCTTGTTTCCACTAATTACCTTAGTAAGAGTGTTCTTTCAGGATTTGTTAGTGACCTCTACTTTCCAATTTTCTTGGGGGTAGTAGGGAGTGTACTTCCAAAGGTGAATGTAATATTGCTTAATTATCCCCTCAATTAAGTTGGAAGTAGAAAAGGTGCCTTGATCTGTGACTAACTCTCTTGTAAATCCAAACTTATAGAAAATGTTCTCCCTTAAGAACTCAACTACCTCTTTCTCTGTGGCTTCGTTTACTTGTTTTACTTGAGCCCAATTATTTAAATAGTTAGTTAATACAATGCTATACTTTTTCTATTCGAATGGGGGATCAATAGGACCAATGAAGTCCATGCCCCATTTCTTAAATGTATAAAGAAACAATTGAGGTTGAAGGGGAATTTCATCCTTCCTTGTAGGCTTCCCCATTCTTTGGCACTCATCACATTGTACAGTGTATCTTTGGGCATCCTTAGGAAGAGTTGGACAAAAGTATCCTACTTGTAGGTTCTTGTAGCTTGTCCTTATTGTAAAAAAATTAACTCCATAAGGTCCATAATTAAAATCTAAGAGGATATCATAGACCTTAGCCTACCTCATACATCTTCTTAAAACCTGATTAGGTCCCAACCTTGAAGAGGATTCTGCCAATCCAAGTATATGAGGCACTTTGTCTAATGATCTTGCATTTCTCCCTTGAAGACAAGTGAGGAGGAAGTTGGCCAGTGGCTA
>APFE031375321.1:0-10659 GCA_000404065.3 Pinus taeda
CACTCTTGAAGGGCAAAATTTTTAATATAACGTTTCTTGACGGAAAGCATAAGGACCCAAAACGTAAAAAAAAAAAATTGTATGACGGGTAAAGAGAAATCCAAATTCCTACCCTGGATGCATGTACATGTGAAGGAATAAAGGAGGGAGTGGGTGGAGGCTCGTGAGTGGAGTACGAGCACTCCACCACTCCAAGGTAATTTTGATCTACCGATTAATAAATATAAGCTCCCCTTCTAATTATAATTTGTGTTGAATGCTCTTTGTGCTCCTCCCATGTCATCCCAACGTCTAGTGAACCCATGAGGATTTGAAAAAAATGAAATTTCAATACCTCTAAGAAGTTAGGGAACTAGGGGAGAATGCTCCATTTCGTTGTTAAATACTTAAAATTATATTTATAAGTAACCGATTTTAATTAACTGAACCAATTAAAGTTAAATAAATTTAATAAAAAATATTATGTATTGATTTAAATTTTATTTACAATTTATAAAAATATAATAAAATATAAATTTAGAAATTTTACACAGAGGAAACAAACTTCAACCAAACTGTTATTAAGGATATATTCCAAATTGTAATTCATAATGAAACAAAATACTAATCATTGGAAAATTGCAACAAAACACATGCAATGGAGCAATCAAAATGGAAATATAAGAAAAGATTAAATATCACAAAATTAAAGCATTAAATAATTCGTTTGACCATGATTTACATGGAGGGTCCCCAAAAAGGTTTGAAAATTATAAGGAGTGTTGTGGCCAAAAAAAAAATCGGACTTCCAACTATAAGCTTTTGTCGTGTTAATTGGAATTTGTTTCTTTATAGGTGAAGAAACTTTTCTCCTTTGATTCAATTTGTAACATCAAGCAATGCCACCTCAGTGATACAGGATATTTCCACAATAGTACAAGGTATACAACAATCTTTTGAACACATATGGAAGTATCTCTACACATGTTCATACAATAATTTAAATTCAACATATCACAATTCACAAGTGTATGGAACATACTTCGTTCATCCTACTTAACAAGTTATATCTTGCCTTTATGCCTTATCAAACTTCCATATTCAAAATTGTGATGATGTCATTACTAGAAATACAAATATGAATTATATGGTACAAAAGATGGGTATAGTGACCTTACAAATCAAATTTAAATTATACATCAAATGATTTCAAAATTTTGTCCAGGATTTCACAAGAGCAACGTTAAGGTCGACAACATATATTTCTCCTATATAAGCTCAAAATAACCTTCAAGGCAACCGCCAAAAGTGGACTTAGGACTACCCTAACCATGACAAAGTTTAGGTCAATATTTTCTTAGACAAAGGTTGATTTTCTTTACAAATTCATTCTTTATATAGTCTCTAAATTCATACCAGGGCTTGATGCCTCTCAATAGGGTCACTAGAGGGCTACTGAGGCCATAACACAAGTTAAAATTTGACTCAAATATGGTCAAGTTGTGTCTCAAATAATAATCTTGGTCCTTGTTCTCCTTAGAATGATTCATACAAAGTTCATCAAAAGCCATCCATGACTTGACTAGGGTTACACCTTTAAAGGATTCTCTTTAAATTGGCGTTGATATCATGTAGAATTTTCATGATTTCCTAGAATTATAATTACTTTCTAACGTTTCATTAACCAATTCATCTTATATCACATTCACCATTAATCAATTATACATAGGGAATAATAGTAAAACAATAATTACAGCAGGATCATGAAGAGTTAGCTAAAAATCCAACAACCTTTTCTTAGAGAAATTATTGAATTCAACAAGAGATACAATTTTATATTTCTATTCAAAATAAAATCAAATTGACTAGTAATCAAACTGAGGTCAAACCTGCCCAAACTACCCTTAAAACAACCAAATTGCTTCTGGGAAGATTTCGATCAACTCTAGCTAACTAGGCCAAATTTCAACCTCCTATTCCTCCATAGAAATTCATTTTTCCTTCCACAAAAGTATTCACATAAAATTTCTTCCTCTTCCACATGTGCAAGGTCAAACAAAGAGAGAATAAGAGCTTGGCCAAATGCTATACCATCTTGGATAACTTCGATCATCTTTTCTTTTGTCGCCTTTACATAGATGAATATAAGATGTTATGTGTGTGTGATTTGAATTGTGTTCTTTGAGGAGGAATTTGAGTGCTTTTATATAGTGAATAAATGAGCTTCAATAGTTGTTTCTTTTGGGGTTGGACGACTTGAACAATATTTTGTATTATCAATGTTTTGTATTATTTCTTGGTGCAATCTATTCCAAATTCTTTCTTTCTTCTTATGACATTTTTTAAAATAAAGCCCTTGGGGATTTGATTCTTCTTAAACATATCTATTAAGGATTCCAACAACATGCAGCAAGTTAGTGAAATCATAGGCCCTCTCCACTCCAACCATCCCAAAAACTTTACTAAAGATGTTCTCACATACATCTGACCTAGTCAAGTGCAAAACGCATGGAAAGTTAGAGTAATGTTCTTGAAACAATCTCATCAACATAATTGTAAAATGGCAAGAAATTTTCATGTCTTGATATGATTCTCTGCTGATGAAATTTACATTGACATTAGTATGAGATTGTTTTTTTACCCAACGTAACCATAATGTGAAGAAATGATGAACTCATGAACCATTTCGTACCCTTTCCAAAAGGCTCAAACTATGAGACATAAAGATATCAATGTAGTTAACAACAATCATTACATAAGTCTCTATAGCTAGTGCCCTCTCTAACTTTCCACTTGGTGTACTTCTCAACTCTTTCAAACAACTCTGAACATGCCTTCGAGAAATGTGTTGTGCGGATCCCCAATTTTGTCGATCCATCCTCTCTATATCTTCACCTTTAAGCTTGTGACTGCCCACTTTGAAAGTGTGATAAACCATTCTGACATGACCAAAACTTATGTAAACATTTCCTAAAACCAAATATTGTTGACCACAAAACAAAGGATTTACTAGCTTTCTTTCGTTGTGGATGTAATCTTTGTCATGCAATCTTCTTACATTACAACCATTGTACAACCTGGTTAGCCTCCACCCTTCCTAAGGAATTTGATATCGAGGACCTAATGTTGAAGAATAATCCTTCAACATAAGTTGTCTTCTTCTGCTATCCCCATCTGAGGAATGACCAAGAATAGGTCCCAAATTATTTTCCATGTGTTTCTTCCACATAGATTCTATCTTTTCCTATTATTGATAAACAAAATTTGCATTGAAACTATTACGTGTTGGATGAATAACCATAACCAAATGAGGAAGTCTTTCATGTAAAGGGTTTACAATAATAACATGTGCATAATGGCCCATAACATTGTTCTTAAAAGAATCTATTATAATCTCACAGCCTACAAATCTGTCACCAACTGTCACCAAGAAATGTGATTGGCATTGGTGTTCTTCTCTAGTACCACAAAACCCCACTAGTGTATCACTTTTTGCTACCCACCTAACATTTTGTTTCACAATTGTTTCATCTTCAGTGAGCAATACAGGGATTGGGCCATCTATACCATGCTTGGCTTTATAAGAAGCATAAACTTTTTTGACTGCCTCAAAAATATGCTTGTGCTCCCTTGGGATATATGTTAATGACTTTCTAACCTGCCCTAAAGTAATCGATATTGAAGGACCATCTAGATTCAAGCTAATAAACCTATGTAATCTAGGGCCTCCCCATAATTGATCATCTCATAAAGGGATTTTGTGGATGTACTATATCTTCTCCTTGCTTTTGCATCCATCAAGTTATGAAAAATATCCTTGACAAATTTCCCAAACTGCATCTTTTTCTTGTAATTTTTCTTGCTTATGTGCCTCATGCAAATCCTTACAAAACCTAAAGAGATCCTTCCTTTCTGTTGATTCAAACAAATTCTCCTTTAGGGATCTTGTTCTAATAGAGAGTGTAGCAACCTTTGTCCTCTCCCACCAAAGAGATCACATTATTGATCTATGGTTAGCATTTGTAACCCTTGCAACATTCTTCAGTTCATTATGAGTCAAATAGTCGAGTCTTCTACCTTTTCCTATATCTCATTCACTTCTTTTTTTGGTGCACATTGATTCATGATATAATAACATCCTAAAGTCATCGCATTCTGCAACCAACTTACAAAAGTTGCATGTTAATGAATCAGATGGGATCCCTATTTCAGAATCCCTCTTGCAATGAATATGCCTATATGTACCATCAATACAACATTCAATACCGACATAACATAACATGATCTTGGTATGCTTCTCTATGGCCCATAATTTTCCACCCCTTTGATCATCCATTAGGACCTTTGTTTCCAATCTCTCCCCATTTCTATCAATATAAGGATACCAATACCCCCAACATTGTAGTAACAATGAAGATAATTGAGCTGTAATAAGATGACAACAAACAAATAAATTTTAAGATAAATAAAATAATATACAAATTCATCTTCAAGTTTAGTCTAAGTTGTTAATTAACATACCTAAAGTAGAAGGATTTGCACTTGTAGAACCCCTATGTAATACTGATGGTGATAATGGGACCAACAATCTAGTCAAACTTTGTTGGGACTTGTCATTCGTAGGATTTTTGGGTCTCCCAACCATGCCACTCCTCAACCCAATCTTCTCATGTGAACCCTCATTTCTAGTAGTATCAGTGTGCTTCTTTGGTTTCATGTGTTCATTTAGAGAACCGACAATATTACCACTTGCGGCACTAAACAAAACCATTTATTGCATCGTGTACATTCCACTCTCACTTGTTTCATGTCCTTATAGTCCACAAGTGTTTCTTCCACCACCTTCAACAAATTAGTCTCTTGTCTCTTGTTGAAATCATCTAGAAGTTTGATTGCTTGATCAGTATGAAATGGATCTCCAATGATCATTTTCCATTGTACTTCATTACGTAAAGGAATTTCACTACCACTTGGCATTGGTAGGCATTGTTGATGGGTCCCTACTTCCATATGATGGTTTTTGAAGTTGCATGCTGTTCGTACTGCCAAGGATACATCACCTATTCCATAATCAGTGCCACAAATTTCACAATGGATCTTTACTTTAGATTCTCCCTTTTCTAAATATACTTTGAGAATAATTTTCTCATTGACAAACTCTTCCATTAAATTTTTAACTTCTTTTTTCACAAGATGCCAATACACTAGGATCAACAACTATGGCTTGTTCCACTGACAAAGACATATTTTCAACTCTTGGTTGTTTATGCATAGGTCCCTCCACATTCACTTCAATGTTTTCAAAGATTGGTATTGTTTTCACTACATTTGAACACTCTCCATCCACATCAAATGTGCATAGTTTCCTCTTGATGCCTACAAGTGTTGTACAAAGTTTCCATTTTTTCTCTTGCTTTGGATTTAAACCTATTCCATCTTGGATAAAATCAAAAGGGTATCCAAGGATTTCATCATCCACAATTTCATCACGAATTTTTGCAAATGTACAACCTTCTCGACACTTGACCACAAGCATATTGGTTATTATAAAAAAAGGGCAAGGAAGCAAAGTATGAAATTTCAATTCAAAGCTCCAAAAAACATGAACAAATATTACTATTTGGGTGAAACACATTGATTCAAAATGTACTATTGGTGGATTCCTCAAATGGAACCGAAACCAGAAATAAAACGTATTACTAAAAAAATTTGAGAGTTGATTTATTGCTGCACCAGAACTCGAAAAACCATTGTACAACTATTTTTAATTCATAATCTTAACATGATTTGTAACCAGAATTTCAAATTCTTTTCTAAAAATGCCCATTATTAAGTTATATAGGCGAAACATCTGTGCATCTTGAAATTGTTTTAACCATGTAAATACCTATTAAAATTGGCAACTAGGGCCAAATTCCACTTTCGACAGTTCCTATGGGGAAAATTATTGTAGCATTATGTAGCTCCTATGGAAACCAAGTCTTAGCCAGCGATGATGCTCAGATAACTATTTGGAGGAAGTTTAACTCCTATGGTGTACTAAACATTTTTGACATATTTCAAAATTTGTATTAAGAAAAAAGAAATTTTGAAAATTTGATGATATACTTTGGATTTCTAAAATATTTCAAAATCCAAATTTGAAAAAGAGAATTTTTGAAAATTTGATGGTGTAATTGAAAGTTCTCAAATATTTCAGAATCTTCACATGCTAAGATCAATGCCTTCTCCAAAATTTAAAACTATATTTGGAGCGGCTGACATTTCTTTGAAACAAGAACAAGCCTTTGGTTGATGGCAGGTAACTAAAAGGAGTAGTAATTTTCTTTTTATCTTCTTGATAAAAATTCATGAAGGGAAGGGATAGAGGGGTGCTCTGCCATTTTCCTGAGTGGGTGGAGTGTGACCAGCAATCCTGATTATTGTCCACATCACCTGCGATCAACCATGGAAATTTGTTCCATTCCTCGTGGAGGGTGCCGAGTTTCTAGATATATTCTGTTGGCACACATGTCAACATCTCCTCAATCAAATAATTTGGAAACTCAAAAACCTGTAAGAGAGCCTCCACCATTTTCAATGTTCAAAAGTGAAGGTGTATGAGATAAATGTGTCTGAAATTTTATATTGAAGACATTCAGTTTCTTCTTTGTTCTTGGACTCTTCAAAATGCTTAATTTTTACATATAGTGCTAGATAAGAAAAGTGTCGAGAAGGCATAAATGGAAGGACAAGTCTTAACCAGATATAAAGATTCAAATATAATATAATATTATGTGACTTTTAGCTTTTGATTTTTATTTTTTTAGGAGGCCTTTGGGATTCACAAAGACAATTCAAGTTCATTTATCGCTTTTCATATTCCTTGCAGATGAATAATGTAAATTTTCCATAATGTTTAAATATTAGGTTTCAAACCTTTTTTCTTTTAAGGTGACTGAGATTGAAAAAACAGAGCTGAAACATGTAAGTAGATAGTATCCAATAATTAAATATACTCTAGGAATAAGTATTATTCTAGGAATATGATGTTTTAAGGAAGATCACAAACAAATGGTAGGAGAAGCCAAATTATTTTGATGAATGGTTGTTTAAGATTAACTAGAAAATTTAGAACTTAACTTGAAATAGTTCTTAGAATAATTACAAATATAGTTATAAATTGATGTCTTATGTGAAAAAGAAAGTGCTATCTAATATTGTTTCAAAGATGGCCACAAATTATTGTCTAGAAAAAGTTGTTTTAAGGAGTGTGTTTGTGTTGTTGAAAGTAGAGAGTATTAGATTATTTAGTAACTCTAATAACTCATCAATTTGAGTCATTTTCTCAATAATTCGAGATCAACAAATGAAGGGTTTTCAGTTCTACAAAAAATAAAATACTTACTACAATTCAACTAGCCAAACAATTTACAAATTACAACTCATGTTTGGTAGAATTACCCCTAACAAATTACAAACTCTCCTCAAACCCAAAAAGTTTCAACTTTGGGGTTGTTGTTGGACCACCTTTCCTTGTCTCCACTCACAAATTTTTTGATGCACAACTCAAGCATGTCTAGAAACAAATTATGGGAATCTTATAACTGTGATGGAAATAATAAAAGTCACTAAAGAATTTATGATTGAAGATAATGAATCAATGCATTGAGGACCATTGTTCATTCAAATTTGATTGATTCTTGAACAAAATTAGGTACCACTATAGATGTGATTGGAAGCTAGGGCTTTCTTGGAACTTAAACAGTGGACATATTTAAGCTTTTAGTTGATATTTTTACCTCTACAAAAGAAGAGATTGACTATGTGTAATTTTTCATTAGTAGAAGCTACCAAAACTAGATTAACCACAAATCATTTGTACCATGAATATGCACCTAAATTTGGATGATTTATTATTGGTTCATTGGTAGTCAATCTAGAAATGAAATAGGTTCCACCTTATGAATTAGGGGTTCAATATTTTCTTCAAACAAATAATTCTCCCTTTATGATTTAGATCACCAAATATGAATCTCCGAATTTTATTGTCTTAAGGTGTATCCTAAGTGTAGGATTACATAACCTTCATGCATAGGATGAATTTTGTTGTTATAAAGACTAAATCCAATGTTGTTTTAATGCTCTTCAAAAATTTGATGCCATACCAATTTGTTCATACTAAAGGTACTTTCCTCATTACGCCTGAAAAATGGAAAACAAAATCATGTGACTAGCATCTCAATCAACACAAACTAGGTTTATTTCAAGCCTAGCAGCAGCTCTAACTATCTTCTCTATCTGATCACTGAAGATCTAGAATGTTAAAGCCACTTCTTATTGATAGCAACATATTTCTAATGCAAGCATGTGTGATTTTGCCTTAGAAACCCTGACTCTACATCTGGAGATTCCAAACTAGAACACTTACTATGAAACATGACCACCAATCCTCTAGAAAGGCTCTCTCAACATAATACTCTTGCTGGAATAGGAAAATATCTCCAAACCCAGCATACAATTTATGTAGTACCCCAGACTGAAGATCAAAGTTTCCCATCACCTTTCCAACACTAGTGACAAGCATGCTAAAATCACGTCTCGAAGGTATTCCAACTATGCTTTTCATGGAGACTAGTGAGTCCAAGTGTTTGTGCGACAATCATTCTAAAATCATGTCTCGACAGTAGACACAATATTAGCCTTAGTGAAATACTGGAAGTTCATGCCACTTCTCTCAGAATTCATGCTTGTCATGTCATGACCATATCTCCCAATTGCCAAATACAATAATCGAGATGAACAACATATTGTCGAGGTCTGATGTAGGTATATAAATAGAAATTTGATTCATCTATGTATATTCTTTGCACTTTTGTTCCATATTAACAAATGAATATTTCTGAAATGAATTATTCCTTGTCTTCGTGCCTGAAAGAATCTGTGTTTGTTTATTTTGTGCTAGTAAACAAGAGACCAAAAAATTATCTATGAACCTCCATATCTATCTAAAATCCATATTTATCATGTCATAGATTATATCTTGCCTTAAAAATCACAAGAATTACACTCATGAGATATCAGAGTATTTAAAGCCGACATCACAATCATATTTTAAACATAACTAAATATAATAATTGTGCTACGAATTTCACCCTACAACTAGAGATAGAGCACAAGGAATTAGAGGTTAACTCTGGCCTATTGAAGGAATCAGAGTGGCACAACGAAAGCAAGGATTAAAGACCTATAATTGATCAAATTTTCTGTAAATCTAAAGTATTAGAGAAATATTTAAACATCCATGAGAGAGGATATATTAAAATTCCAATAAATTATTTCTAGTAGTCATTATAGTTACTAGAATTCTTGCAAGGATAGAGACTTATCTTAGAAGTAAAGGTTTCGAGAGACCTATCAAGGGTTGAAAAGAGCCCTCATTTGACATCATATATGTACGGTTTGAAATCAATGAAGAATTAACGGGTGCTAATCCAATCACCATACATATTTTAAAAGTGATTAGCGAGGCAAAATTGTTTACATTGATACAATTATCTAAAAATAAAATAGATCGCCCCAAAATTGCATTGTTGAAACACTTTCATTAGATCTTTTTATCACATAAACCCTCATTGTTTGTCATAATGTCCTAAATATCAAGAAAATATTTCATGTAACTAAGAGGGAGACCACTCTCACCTAACCCTCTCTCCTTTACACTTTAAGCTACCTCTCCCTAGCTCAAGGGAGGCTTCCCTGGGGTAAAATTGCTGAGATTTTAGGAAATGAGAGGAAAAGTGATATGAAGACTAAATTCCAACCAAAGAGTTTTTAAATAATTAAGAAAATAAAATAGGTGGAAGAATCAAAAGCTAAAGTCTTTCTATTAGGCAGTGAAGTTTGCTACAATAGCTTCCCTAGACAATGCTAATGACAATCACTCATGCAAAGAGCTCCCACATAACCCCCAACACAGTCACCAACAGGACATTGATTAAATGAAATAGCTTCCCTTGAGATAGAGGAAGATGAAGGTGAATCATAAAGAGAGCCCGGTATATTCCTCTATGGAAAAATAGACCTAATTAGGGGAAAAATCCTAGACCAAGATGATGGTAGAGCAGGACGATGCAACTGCTACTAAAAATGATGATTGTGACTAGAACTGAATCTCGAACAAACTTCTATGGGAAAATCAAAAGAACCCCATTGTGATGTTCCTCCAGCCCAGGGTTCATAATGTTGGTGTTCAACAAAATGGCTACTACTCTCTCTCTCTCTCTGGGTGAGCATATTTCTCTTGGATGTTTAGTGTTGTTGTTTCAACTATTGGGACAATGTTATCTCATTGGACCTATGCTGTGTAAATGCTCTGGCAACTATGATTTTCTCCTGCTTATCTTTACATTCTCCCTTTGCTGGTGTCTGTGAGAAAAACCCAAGTTGGTGTGCCACTACCATCCCACAAAAACCAATAAATTAGCATATATAAATCATACATAATAAATTATTTAGTAGCAAGGCAAAGAAACAAATGGAATACATAGAAACATACATGTTAAATAAAATATGACCATTGTCACCCAGGTCCCATGCTCTTTCAACTTTATATTGACGATTTAGAAGATCTCATTTCAAAATGATAGAGGTGGCTTCCTTCTCTAGGGGATTTCCAACTGGAATGTAAGATCACCTCAC